>JAAEAF010005458.1:0-35268 GCA_011037195.1 Triatoma infestans
CATACAAAGAGCTACAACTTTTATTTGAAACATTTCTCCGGGAAAATGCTCTGAAGGGCACTTTTGGGGGAGGGGTGGGGTTAGGTTTCCATCTAAAGTGCTATTTCAGTTTATTAGACAATTCTGCCATCTAAATAATGTTAATTAGAATTAAATATGTTGTTGAAATTCTGAGTTTGAAAAAAATCGGATAACCGGAAGTGCTTTTACTTTACCACTTTACTAAATGATTTATTCACTTTTTCAAAATTTTCTCAAAAATGGCTCCGACGATTTTAATGAAACTTCTTATATAAACTAAACATGCAAAGATCTACAACTTTTATCTAAAACATTTCTCTGGGAAAATTCTTTTAAGGGCACTTTTAGGGGAGGGGTAGGGTTAGATTTTCATCTAAAGTGCTATCCTAGTTGATTATACAATTCTATCATCCAAACATAATTAGTTAGAAATAAATGGATGGCTGAAATTCCAAGTTTCAAGAAAATTAGTAAACCGGAATTGCGCTTTTACTGAACAGTTTTTTCAGTTTTCGACGAATTTCATTAAATTTGGTACACAAACTATAAAATTTGTCAATTATCATTTTGAGAACTGGAGTAAGAGAAAGTTGTGTGAGTGTTTCACACCAGATTTTTTTTATTAGATAAAAATCTGAATAAGCTCTCGGTTTAGCGTCTCTCTCTAAGCGCACTCGTTAATCATAAACTTGTATTTTTTTTACAACTCCAAATCTCCTTCTTAACAAGAAAGATTTCCTTTTATTTTACAAAATATGTGAATTACATTTCCATTTTTAATATTTGTTTAAATAATTTAAATCCCTAGGATTAATATATTAAATTTAGTAAATTTTCTTGAAAATGTTGAAAAGGATGGGGTTGCACGATGTGAATGAATGAAATGTTAGCCGGTTATAAATGCCGGCCGAACCCCAAAGTATGCGTAGAATCAAATTCTCGCACCTAAATATAGCCATCTGAATCGCAGATTGTATGTATGTATTGTTAGCAATGCAATAATAGACAATTGACAGGACACAATTGGGAAGCATGACTTCCACAGCTTCTATTCATAATTGTTCAACCATATAGAAGATTATTATTGTCTATTAATTCAATTTATAGATTATTTATTATTATTAAAATCATAATTAAAATAGCTTTTGACATTTATTTACGTTTCATTTTTAATTCTAAGTTATGCTATGAATAATTATATGGGCCAGTAGTCAAAATGGTAGGTCAGTTTACGACTGATATGTTCAAATTAGTTGGTAATAAATACGCAATTGATAGTTGGTAATCGAATACATTGGTGGATGCTCAAGGAAAATTGAATGTATTTGAAAAATACTGTAAAGCTAACAGCCTATAAGTGAATATCGAAAAAACAAAATCTGTTATTTTTAAAACAAGTCACGGCCTATCTCCAAAGCAACAGCTTTTTTAAAATAATCACCCAGTAGAAGTTCTTAATTCGTTTCGCTACTTAGGATTAATATTTGCAAACTTTGGCCTTTTTAGCCTAGCTTCTAAAGATATGATCAATAAAGCTACTGTAGCATTTGGAGTTTCAAAAATATATTTAAAAAAGCCCATTTTAACTCATGGAAAGCCCAGAATAAACTCTTTGACTGCATTATTAAGTCTGTTCTATTATACTTGTGAAACCTGGGCTTTGAGATATACAGATGAAATTGAGATTGTGCAGTCGAAATTTTTCAAATCTGTTCTATAGTGGCCAAGAAAGACTCCAAACTATATTTTACGTCTAGAAATGGCAAGAATTAAATTAAAATTTAATGTATTTATAGCCGCCCTTAATTGGTGGATAAAAATATTAAATATTAATAACAACATGTTGCCAAAACATTGTTTTAACAGGTTATTATTTTTTAGAGAAATATGACTGTGATTTACGGTATAATTGGGCGGGACAATTAAAGCAGTTAATTTCTGATATAGGTTATGATTTTTTGTGGCAATCTCAAGATTTAAGTCGTCAAATTATTAAATTTAAAAAAGAAATATTAAAGAAATTTGAAAACAATTTAATTGAGCTTTTATGAAAATCAATCATATTTACATTTAGATTCATCCTTCCATATACTTAGAATTATTACCCAACTCCGTATTTCTTCTTTAAATGAATGCACTATTTATTTCAATAAAACTAAACATATTATGAATTTTACAGAAAAATGTAAATTATGTAATTTAGATTCGCTAGAAACGTTAGATAATGTATTTTTTTTTTTTTTTGTCCAGTTGTATAGTTTATTCAGAGAGAAATACTTGTGTAATAGTCATGCTAATTTGAACCTTATTTTATGTCAATCAAATAAAGAAGAGTTCAGCAATGTTTACTTTTTTTGTATAATATGTCCAATTAGGCTAAGGGCTTTATTTCTTTAAAAAAATTTAAATCAGAAATTATTTTAAATTATATTATATAATCGATATTATTCTCAACTCTTATTTATTGTATTTATATATTTTTCAATTATTTGTTTACTTTCTTTTCTGTTTTCTGTTCTCTATGCCTTTATTTATTGTAAATATAGGTTTATTGTAGGTCAAACTCGTTACTGTATGTACAATTGTGTATAAAACAGTTTATAAATATAAATAAATAAAAAAAAATACGCAATTTTAAACCACGGAAATGATTGAATGTAATAGACGATTTTTTTTTTTAACTGATAATGACAGTAAATTAACGAAAAACCAATTAACTTAAATTAAAAAATCTGGTGTAAAACACTCACACAACTTTCTCTTACGGCGAAATGACCAATTTTTTCTTCACACTTTTCTTATTAGTGTTTTTTAAAAACCGTCGCATTGTTGAAATTGTTGAAATAGCATATTAGAGGAAAACGTACCACACCACTACCCTAGACCTTAAATGAACTTTATCGGAGATGTCTAATTGATGTAACAAGCTTAATGAAAATCATTGGAGCCGTTTTAGAAATAATAGCAGAAAACTGAAAAAATAACTTTCAATAAAAACGCACTTTCGGTCATCCGATTTTCTTCAACTGGGGAAATTTTCTTAAAAATTGGTATATTAACTACTGTAGTGGAAAAACATACATCTACTCCCCCAACAAAAACATACATCTACTTCTCCACCGCTCATAAGCCTTCATCCCCGCTACTACAGCTAGCACACCCTAAATACTTCAATAAGGAAGCGGGCAAGAAGAAATCTAACTGGCTCAACAAGAAACTAGGAGGGACTACGAATTGTAGGTGGGTCAAGAAAATTCGTATAAAGGTACAATTCCGAACTCGACCGCAGCAACCGACTGCAGCGACAGGCTTCCGACGCAGACGGCAGCAGCTCTGCCGTCTGCGGTCGGATCAATGTTGAACGCAGCGACAAATAGCTTGCAGTCACTTCAAAGCGTTAACATAGACAACATGTCAGATGTGTTTGAATCAACTGATTCAATTTTGTGTCTTTTGTTGGCAGAGGACCGGTAGTTTGGTAAGGTTGTGATTTGTTGACACTAGAAAAATATCGCTTACGATTAAATAAAAAATGCCGGGACATTATGTAGCAGTATTTATATTTGTCATTTTGTCAAACATGTGTTTTTAGTCATGTATGTTTCATTTGCTAAAGAAATCCATTTAATTAAAGAACAACAAAACCTCACCGACTTTATTTAACTCCTTTCCTATAATTTTCCAAACTTTATCTTTTACTAAGTTATTGCGGTACTCAGCGTGGCTAACGTCATAAATTAAATCTTATTAACTGCATGCTTAGCTATTAAGTTAATTAACTTTTCCTCATCTGATTGTGAAAAACTCATTTTTAAAACAGTGTAACTTCTCTGTCGCCGGCGGCAGTACTGGTTCTCGACCAGTGATGCGGTCTGCGGTCTAGAAATGACGCGACTGCAGGCGACAGAGCCGCTGTGTTCCGAATGCAATCATATAAAATCATACAAACCAGTAGTGTCGCCTGCGGTTTGACGTTGCAGCTTGCCGTCTGCAGTCTGCGGTCTGCGGTCTGCAGCCTTGTTCGGAATTGTACCTTAAAAGACAACGCTACATCATATCAACATGAGTAAATCAGTAGTAATCATTAGTGATACACATACGTGCTTTTACGTCTGTCTCTCTCTTTCGCTCTATCATTCGGCAGTTTAAGTAAATATTATTAATTATATCATGCGAAATTTACCAGTGTCTTCATCAATAACCATCCCTTGGTATCAAATACCATCCCTTTCTTTAAACTGAAGTATTTTGGTATCAAATTACCATCCCAAGGAGGTTATGATGAAGACAATGGTAAATTTCGCAATGATATAATTAATACTATTTACTGAAACTGCGAAGGGACCTAGCTGATAGCGCGAAAGAGAGAGACAGACAGAGTGTAGCTCGTATGTGTATCACTAATGATTACTACAGATTTTACTCATGATGAGATGATGTAGCGTTCTCTTTTATACGAATTTCTTGACCCACCTCCAATCGTATAGTCCTCCTAGTTCTTGTTGAGCAGTTAGATTTCTTCTTGCCCCCTTCCTTATTGAAGTATTTAGGGGGTGCTAGCTGTAGTAGCGGGGATGAAGGCGTATGAACGGTGGGGAAGTAGATGTATGTTTTTGGTGGGGGAGTAGATGTATGTTTTTCCACTACACTAATATAAATACAAAGAGTTGCAATTTTTATTTGATACATTTCTCAGGGAACATTCATTTTAGGAGGTTTTCGGGGGTAAGGTTTACACATAAAATGTTATTTCAGTTTAATGTAGAATTTTATCATCTAAATAATATTAATTAAAATTAAATATGTTGTTGAAATTCTAAGTTTCAAGAAAATCGGATAACCGAAAGTGAGGTTTTTACTGAAAAGTAATTTTCCATTTTTCTGGTATTTTCTCTAAAAACCTGCTCCAACGATTTTCTTTAAACTAAGTATGTGAACTACACACACATATAAAGAGCTACAAATTTTATTTAAATCATTTTTCCGGGCAAAGTTCTTTAAAGGGGTTTTCAGGGGAGAGAGAGAGAGAGAGAGAGATAGGTTTATGTTTTCCTCTAAAGTGTTATGTTAGGTAATAATAAAAATTCTATCATCTAAACAAAATTAATTAGAAATAAATAAATTGCCAAACTTCCGGGTTTCAAGAAAATTAGTAAAACCGGAGATGCGTTTTTACTGAAAAACTCTTTCAGTTTTTGCGATTTTCTCCATAAAATCACCGACGAATTTCATTGTAGTTATTATAAAATTTGTCAATTACAATTTTGTAAACTGCACTAAGTGAAAGTTGTGCTGTTTTTTTTAACCAATTGTTTAAAAATTGTTTAAAATTTTAGTCGATTGATCTATTCCTTTACTAAATATATATAAAATTGAAATTAGAAAGAATATTCAATATACCAAATTATTAATTGATAAAAAAGAATTTTAAAAAAATCGAAAGCAATTAAACATTTTCTTGATTCTATATTACTTTTGTTATAATAACGAGTGAATACAATTCCGACAACATTTACTTCAATTCCACAACTAAATGTAAACAAAACATTGATTAGTAACAGATAACCTCTCTCATTCAACTGTTAGACAACAAGGTTCGTTCCTTTGATTTTGCACATGCTATTTAGACGGCTACTTTCCAGCTAATTTATACATACAAACAAGAGACTGCGCAATACAATTCAACTAGTATTATTTTCATGATTTATACTAAAATTAAAATTCAGTTAATAAAAGAAACTTTATACTTTAGAACGAATATTGGGGTAAAGAAATGTTTACACGGATCACTAAGTGTCCCGCATGTCATAGTTAACGATCACTGCTGTAGTTATTTATGTAATTATTAGAATTAAGATATAAATTGTTTAGATTCAAAGTTTTAAATGCCATTTTACTATGTTCTCTTGAATTCAATTTTCTTCCGAAATTTTTTTCTTATTTTTTTCAAATTATATTTACTAATTAAACAGCAGCCATATCTGACAATCAGGTGTTTTTATTTACACTGTGATTGGCGGAGATAGAAATGTAGCTTGTTTCTTAGATAGATACCCAATTCTCAAAGAATACAGTGTCAGATGTTTTGGGAAAGATTTATTGTACGCCAGAAAAATTTATTTATTTCCTTAATGAAGCGGACTGCCTGCAAGGGGTATTATTATTATCGGAAACGGGTGCCCAAAGGCGCGGGACCTAAGCCTATATGGCTCTTATCCCCCCCGGTACCCCCCGTAACCCCTTAATTAGTCTCCCCCGGTAACTTGCCGGTTAATCTACAATATCTCAAGATATCACTATACTCCAACTCGCCCAGACAATCCTGCGAGAGTGGTGTCCTCCCAAATATACGAAACCTAGTTCCAGCGAAACGGGGACACTGACATAAGTAGTGATACACCGTTTCCCTAACTCCGTCATCACAGTTCTGATAAATGGGACTCCGCGTCTTTCCTATGTTAAACAAGTGGCTGGACACCCAAGTGTGTCCAGTCACTATTCCTACCAAGGTCCTCAAACCCGTCCTACTGAGAGACAGGAGATACTCCGAAATTCTCTGCTTACCTGCCTTTATAAATCTTTTAGCTTGGAGGCATTTCTCCAAAGCTCTCGTCTCCCAAAGTCTAATCTGTTTGTCGCGAAACGTCTTTGTAACGGCCAGGGCTGGTTCAGGACCACAAAATGGTAATGATGATCCCTCCCTGGCCAGCCGATCCGCCCTCTCATTGCCCTCTATTCCCGCATGTCCGAGTATCCAATAGAGATGCACCTTACCCCTCCGAGCCAAGCGTTAAGCCTTCTCCTACATTCTCCCACTAATTTCGAACTCCACCACGGCTTACTCAAAGCCCTTAGTGCGGCTTGACTATCAGAGAAGATCCGCACTTCCTTAAACTCTCCTAGCCACTCCCCCACAAGGTGGCAACATTCAATGATGCCCACCACCTCAGACTGAAACCACCTAAGGCCACCGAACTCCCTCTATCCAACTCCTGAAACCATGCTCCCGCCCCCGACAGGCCAGTGCCCTCCTGCCTAGAGCCATCTGAATAGCAGCGAATAATACCGCTGCCCGACTCCGTTGGCCTCGTGAGGTTATCATCCCCTATACTGCCAATCTTAATCTCATAATCTCTCTCAAATCCCCATTTCTTGCCCATCTCATCAAGTTTGGATAGCAGAAATCGGTTCACTCGCCAAATTTCGTCCTCAATCTTAGTGTGATCCCCCGGAAGGTTCTCACCCATTCTCCCTTGCACCTCATTCTGAGGTACCCTTTCATTGCCGCCTGCAAGGGGTATCTCATGCATGCAGTTATTAGGGGATTAGCGACCACATGGGTTATCACAGCTCAGTACTCCATGCACTTCATCAGAACAGTACACAATATACTTAAACTACATACATTCTACACTTTACAGACAAGGACAAAACAGTACACAAACTAGGGTTTCCGTCCCTAGTTAATTGACGAAAGCCAAGGGAGAAGGAAGGGATTAGCTCAGGGGTAGCGCGATGTACTACCAACGCGGAGGTCTGGGTTCGAATCCAGCATGCCGCCCTTAGATTTTCTCTTCCTAGAAGCTTCTACAACTCACTGTCCGGTGATGGGCAGTGTTGTCAGTAGCTAGAAAACGCTACTTGGAGGCCGGCTGTGCATTGGAGAAGGCTCCCGGGGGCACAATATATCTTTCAGGTCGCAGTGCAATAATCCCCTACAATAATCTACAATCTAATGAGCGGACTGGAACGGTTGAGCAAATTTCTGCCGTACAGCTTACTCTTGGAGGCAATTTTTTTTATAACTGAATATAATTCTTGCATCACAAAAAATACAATATTTCTAATATTTAAGAAAATTAAAATAAATTATATAATTATAGATTATTGTTGTCATTATTTTTGTTTTTGGAACTTCCTCGGTCGGTTGTTTACCCATCAAATATCGATCTTATTTCATTACTTATATTTTCTATAAGTATTATACACTAATTCTCTATCAATTATTACTATTTCTCTATAAAGACTTCTTAAAAATTGAAAATATTTTTTGGCTGGGAAATTTGGTGAAAAGTGTAACGATCAACCGACGTATATTATGGTTTGGTAAGGGGTAGATTGGAGTGGGGTGATCGTATATTATTAATATGTGTGCCGAATGTTTACGGAAACAGTGGAACGTTTATGTACATTTTATGATTTCATATTATTCTCCCCAAAACCACAATGTTTTTAAATAAATTATTTTATTAGTATATAGTGGGTATGCTGTCTTGGATTTTATATATAGTTGATTGTATTTTTTTTATTTATTGAAATCGTACCTTTTATTAATTTATTTAAGGTGCGTTAACATCTATGGTCATTGGCGCCCGGAGCCTTCTCAGTGCACTGCCTGCTTCCGGACATAGTGTTCTCTCGTTTCAGACAACACTGTCCATCACCGAACAGTGAGCTGTAGAGGCTCCTAGGAAGAAAAAAATCTAAGGGTAGCACAGCTGGACTCGAACCCGGGTCCTCCGAGTGGGAGTCTAATACGCTAAACACTAATTTAAGGCGCGTCAACACTCCGGTCTTTAGCGCCCGGAGCCTTCTCAACCCACTTGATAGCTATTCCCTTCCCTTGCAAGAAATTTGTTTTAGCAATGTTTACCATTAATTATTACATACCTTGATCACTAATTGATAATGTCATCAGGATAGTCAAGGCAACGTCAGGATTGTCAGGTATCACAGCTGGACTCGAATGCGAGTCCTCCGCGAGGGAGTCCAATACGCTAATCACTTAGCTATTCCCTTCCCTGACTAGTATTATAATTTACATTCAGATATTATATTTTATTTGTTGATCTTAAAAATATTGGTGTGTATAATTGAAATTGTTTTATTTCTTCATTATACCATGATTTGCAAAAAAAAAAATGAAAATAAAACATGTTCAACGCTTGACATTTTCATGAAAATCAGTTTTTTTTATTAATTTTTATATTTTATTAAAATTCCTTTCTCCATGTCTTTTCTTTAAGTAAAAGTGATTTTTTTTCGAGTTTATTTTGTCTCCGAATTCTAATTTTAACCCCCTTTTTTTGCCAGATTTTATTATTTTCTTTATTAAAACGCTACTATGTCCATCTTACGGCGCTTAGAAATGACCCTTGAAACGCCTTTATAGAAAAGTTTGGGAATCTCTTATAGATTCAGCTATCTGGCGCCCGGAGGAGGAATTAACATTGACGTTTGTTGTGGGATTGGCTATAAACTTAATTCCATTGAATCTATCAAAAAGATCAGTCAGTATTTATGTTAAGAGTGGAATATAGTCAGTCATCAATAAAGTGTACAATGTGTTATTGTTAGTGAGTGTTTGTTGTGATGATGAACGGGAGTTTGCCAACATATTTGGTAAACCCAAATAATTAAACACATCAAGTAGTTCCCCCCACCCCTCCGAATGTTTATTGGTTGAATGTTGGAAGTGTCAAGTGAAATGTTCATATTGTTAGAATGGAAAACCCAAACAGGAACGTCAGTCAATATATACCTTGGCTTGGAGATGTGGTTAACAAACTTCCCCTCCCGCTGGGGTAGAATTTATATTAATTGATTGCAAAATTACGCCTTATGTTCCTGGACAGGTTAGAAAATTTTTGGTTATCAAATAGGAACACGAGGGAAATTAAAAAAATAATTACTTTTATTCTAATTCTATGTGAACCGGCGTATTCGTCTTTAATTTTAATTATACCAAAATTGGTTGTTTTTATTAATTGAATGAAGAGTTTATTGAGAAATTATGATTGAGGAAAATTATTTATTTTTTGGAGAAATTTTTTGAAAATTCGCCAATTAATGTTTTCTTTAGAATCGATTGCCTTTTCGACTAAAGAACTGCCATAGGTGCCGTAGTATTTTATGTGACCGACGGCGTTCGGTAATTCTTTCAGCATCAAGATAAACTGTACAAAGTAGTCAGCATAAATTTGTATAAGGGTAATAAAATCTACCATATTATTATTATTTAATTCAAATTATTGTAAAATATGAAAAATTGTTTATATAATTGAAAAATAATATTTAATATAAAACAAGAGATATAATTTTTACTTTCTCTTACTCCTAGTAAGAGGAAGTATTGTAATCGTGTCAAATTTTCGATATCTAGTTTTCACCGGAAATATCCGTTTGAGGTCCCCTGAGTCCAAAAAAAATAGTGGTTTTTAGCAATGGTCTGTGTTGTTGTTGTGGTTGTGCCTGTGTGGATTTTGTGGTGGATTTGTCTGTGTCTTGTGTGTGCTGTGCATGTTGTTTGGTGTACGTGTATGTGAACAGTATAAGCTCAAAAAAAACGAAAAACCGTTGAAAGTTGAAACTTGATATTCCGTTTAGTATCACCATGGGATCTGACAGTACGTTATCTGTCATAATTCCTCAACCGGAAGTACCACTTTACTAGTTTTTTTTTTTACATTTTTGCGTTTTTCTCAAAAAATGGCTCCGACGATTTTCTTAAAAGTTAGTATATATCAACTACACATACAAAGAGCTACAACTTTTATTTGAAAACATTTCTCTAGGGAAAATTCATTTAAGTACACTTCTGGGGGTGGGGGTGGGGTTAGGTATACCCTCCTAAAGTGCTTATTTCAGGTATTACACAAATTCGGTATTTAATAATGGTTAATTATTAGAATTAAATATTGCTTGATTGAAAATTCCGAAGTTTGAGGAAATCGAAAAAACCGGAAGTTTTGCCCCTGCTTTTGTTTTAACACTTTACTAAATGATTTTTTTCACTTTTTCGTGATTTTCTCAAAAATGGCCCCGACAATTTTCTTGAAACAGCACATATAAACTAAACATTCAAAGATCTACAACTTTTATAGAAAACATTTCTCTGGGAAAATTCATTTAAGGGCACTTTTAGGGGAGAGGTGGGGTTACAGTTTCTTCTAAAGTGCTTTTATAGTTGATTATACAATTCTACATCCAAACAAAATTAATTAGAAATAAATAGATGGCCTAAATGCCAAGTTTTAAGAAAATTTGTAAGCCGGAAGTGCGCTTTTACTGAACAGTTTTTTCAGTTACCGACGAATTTCGTTATATTTGGTACACAAACTATATCCTTTGTCAGTTATAATTTTGGAACAGGAGTAAGAGAAAGTTTTGTGAGTGTTTCACACCAGATTTTTTTTTTATGAAAAGAAAATTGAATTTCTATAATTGGTTTCAATGTTACAATGTAAGAGAACCTTGAACAGAAACTTGTATATTTTTTTCATTTTTTTTTTTTTTTCTCTGTTTTGATAGAAGTTTAGTCATGTATAAATAGATAGCGGCACTATTTTATACACTGTGATATAATTTTATTATAAAAGATAAAGAAAATGTGATAGCAATTTATATTTTTTTTTTTAAATTGTTGATATAATTAAATTATTTATTCTTTATTAAAACAAATAATTTCCTCATACTTTATTTTCCTTCCTTCATTGCTATAAAAAAGTATTTATTACAATATTACGTGAATTTGAGTTACTTTATTAATGAAAAAAAAATCTGGTGTGAAACACTCACACAACTTTCTCTTAGTCCAGTTCTCAAAATTATAATTGACAAATGTTATAGTTCGTGCACCAAATTTAATGAAATTTGTCGAAAACTGAAACAAAAACTATTCAGTAAAAGCGTACTTCCGATTTCCTGATTTCCTTCAAACTCGGAATTTTGGCCATTTATTTGTATATAATTAATTTCATTTGGATGATAGAGTTGTATAATTAAGTATGATACCACTTTAGAAAAAGCTGTAACCCTACCCCTCTCCTAAAAGTGCCCTTAAATGAATTTTTCCAGAGAAATGTTTTATATAAAAGTTGTAGATCATTGAATGTTTAGTTTATATGTACAGTTTCAAGAAAATCGTCGGAACCATTTTTGAGAAAATCGCGAAAAAGTGAAAAAATCATATTTAGTAAAGTGTTAAAACAAAAGCACTTCCGTTTTTCCGATTTTTCTCAAACTCGGAATTTCAACAACATATTTAATTCTAATTAACATTATTTAAATGACCGAATTGTGTAATAACCTGAAATAGCACTTTAGAGGGTAACCTAACCCCACCCCTCCCCCAGAAGGGCCCTTAAATCAATTTTCCCAGAGAAATGTTTCAAATAAAAGTTGTAGCTCCTTGTATATGTAGTTGATGTATCAAGTTTAAAGAAAATCCTTGGAGCCATTTTTGAGAAAAACGCAAAAAAGTAAAAAAGTCAACTAGTAAAGTGGTACTTCCGGTTGAGGAATTTTGACAGATAACGCACAGTCATATCGCATGGTAATACCTAAACGGAATATTAAGTTTCAGTTTTGTACGGTTTTTCGTTTTTGAGCTATGCTGTTCACATACACACACACACACACACAGACCATTTGCTAAAAACCACTTTTTTGGACTCAGGGGACCCCAAAACGGATATTTCCGGTGAAAACTTATACAAATGGCACAGAATAAAAGTGATCTTAAACACCCTATTTTCCTACAATAATAATAAAATCTAGTGTGAAACACTCACACGACTTTTTCTTACTGCGAAATGGCAAATTTTCTTCACACTTACAACTTTTATTAGTGTTTAAAAACCGTCCGGCATTTTTATGGAGAAAATCACAACAAACTGAAAAACCTGTTGCATAAAGTCGCAGTTCCTTTTCTCCAAAGTGGGAATTTTGGCAATTTATATAATTTTAATTGATATATTTTAGTTGACAGAATTGTATAGCACATTGTTGACCTGAAATAGCACACTTGAGAAAAACACAATCCCGCCCCTCCCTCGAGAGTACCCTTGAATGAATTTTGCCGAAGAAATGTTTAAAATAAAAGTTGTAGCTCTTTATAAGTTGAGATAGTATTTAATGTTCAAAGAAAATCGTTGGAGCTATTTTTGAGGAATTCACCATTTCGTACCCCATAGTGATACTTGAACGGAATATCAAGTTTGAACTCTGCGATTTTTCGTTTTTGAACTATACTGTTCACATTCACACCCAGACTGTTTTCTAAAAACCACTATCTTTGATTTGAGGAGACCTCAAATGTCTTCTCAAACCAAAGATAGTGATTTGTATTTTCCAGTGAAATTTCGACATCGCAAATTTGACACTATTGAAGTACTTCCTCCTTAATAGGAGTAGGAGACATTAAAAATGAACATTTTTTTACTGAATTATTTTTCTAACTGAAAATTATGAAGCCTATTGAGAAATTTTTGAGAAAAGTAGGTGTTTAACTAATTTTATTTTGTCTCACTTGTATAAAGGGCGAAATACAAGATGGCAGATCTTGGCATTTCGATCTAATACTGTTTTGATTTCTTTTTCTACAATGAATGGAAATTCCGAATTTTTTCTTTATAGCTCACAATATATAAAATAAAAAAAAAAACAAATATTAAATTTGAAATTCTTTGATATTTTTACATTTTTTTTTTTTTTTAATTTTATCGCACAATTTGATAATTTATAAAGTAACTATGAAAAGAAAATTAGTAAAAAAATTCTTAAGTACTTTTTTCATAGAAATAATTAGCTATAAATAATTAGCCAATTACAGTGTAGAAGTAATGGTTTGAAATGTGGGCGTAGTCAACACGATAATTCTAAATTTCTGATTGGCCTAACATACTCGACCACATTTGATACCTTTGACTTCTACACTGTGATTGGTTAATTTTTTATAGCAAATTATTTCTTTAAAAATACTAATTTAATTTTTTTTTTACTAATTTTTCCTTCATAGGTATTTTATAAATTTATCAAATTGTGCAATACAAATTAAAATAAAATAAAATAAATGCAAAAATCAATTTATTTCAAACACTATATTTATTGTTGAAAATGTGGGTGGGTCCGCAATGCTAGATAACAATGCGGTATCTTATCCGTCGTAGCAAGCATATTGGTTTTTTCCCGACCGGTTTCGGATATTCATCCTTCGTCAGAGCATATTCACCAAGTTCGTGTAGAGCGTTGACTTCAACGAAATGTTTCTGTTAGACTCACACTTATTGGTTGTATATATGTGGGAAGGTTATAAGGTTATGTTACTATGTGTGTGTGTGTGTGTGTATCATGACAAAGTGAAATTATGATAAATTGTGATTAGGCATTAGAAAATAGTGTGTAATAAATAGCATGTTTTGAAGGATACATTATAACTAAATTTTAATAGTGTTGTTAAGTATGCTCAGTGTTTTATCAAGTCATTTTTATTAGGGGGGGGGGGCGCGATAAGTTATTTCAGGAGTAAACTGTACTAATAAGAGTAGATAAATTTTAAGGAAAGGCAATGCAAAGATTATGAACAGTGAAAATCTTGTACAAGTGAGAAATAAATGTGAAACAGAAGCAGGGTTAATACAAGAGTATATGTAAGTAAATTGATATGTAAAAAGGTTGGCAGCAAACAGCATATTTTGGAGATGATATTAAAATAAATAATAAAGGAAATCAAATGTTTGCGTTATTATTTATCATGCTTATTTTAAATAATATTAGTTTATGTATAGATAACATTAAGAATATTTTGAGAGAGATGTGGTGGCATTTGTAAAGGTATTCTTAATAGGGCACGGTAGGAGATTTTAAAGAGTGTATCATGTAAATAATCTGTATTTTAATCGGGGAAAGAAGAAAATTTAGTTCCAGAGGTTAGAATTTAACAAAAGTGCGTGCAGCATGCATATTTTTTTTTGTGGGCATATATATTTATATATATATACATATACATGTGTGTGTGTGTGTGTGTGTGTGTGTGTGTGTGTGTGTGTGGTATACATAATGCATAGATGTCTTTTATACTAGTTGGTGGTATGTTTGTAATCCAGTTAGGTGTGAGGAATGACCTTAAAGAGTGTGTTTGAGTTATATAATGTGTTTGAGTATATAATGGGTGTATTAGGTGGAGAGAATTTAGATCTGGTTGATGAAATGAGATTGACTTTATTGACTGGTTAACTAATATATTAATTACGAGACACAGACTACCTGGACTTTATAATAGAGAAATGTTTAAAGTAGAGTGGTAAATGGGTAATGACACGTAGTAATTGGAAGTATTGAACTGTCCTTAGCTGTATCGAACTGTGTTTACATGGACTGTCCGTCGCTATATTTATACAGTTTCTCCCACTCCAATCCGAGAGAGTGCTTGGGTTTGTTTCTCTTCTCTTTCTGTCTTTGGATTCTGACTCTCTTTGGTTTTTGTGAATAATCTTGTGTTTGTATGTTTCTATTTTTTCTAGAATGTCCATTCCTTTTGTGCCTTGGTGTAATATCAATATCATAATATAATATAATATAAAATTAATATAATAAGTAAATAACTATAAAGATGGATATCTGTGTATGGGCTAATTCGATCAAAATCTTGTTTCTCGCAACATAAAAAGAACTGGTTTTAGAGACTCACACGACATTCTCTTTCTGCGAAATGGCATATTTTCTTTACACTTACAATTCTTATTAGTGTTGTTTTTTTTTGGGGGGGGGGGCGAATACTTGAATAAAAGGTCTCAAAAATAGAAAAATCCAGAAACCTCAAAATTGATATTTCGTTTAATTATAATCAGCGGACTTTCTTATGAAGGTTTCGTTCAAAAATTTCACTTCAGCGATCTTCTCGAAAATGTTAGCAAAGAGGACTTGAAATGTTTCGTTAAGAAAGTTATAAATGAAAAATGGCAAAAGAATTGGGAAAATACACAAGCCAAATCAAAGATAGTGATGCCTACTGTAAGAGAAAGGAAAACTGAAACCTTATCAAGAAGAGAAGGGTTGATATTGACGAGATTGAAAATAGGCCACACTCACCTCACACACATTCATATTTATTACAAGAGGAAAATCAAAAAAAGTGCCTAAGGTGTCAATCAAGCCTTGCAGTGAAACATATTCTTGAGGAATCCCCCAGGCTGCAAGTCTACCGTAGGTTGCCTAATAATATGGTAGAATTGTTAGGACCAGATTTAAAATATAAAAATCAATTGTTCACTTATTTAAAATATTTAGATATCTATTTTAATAATTACGTTTTGGTTTGTAGTGTAAATATATTGTTTTTTATCTAGATATAAGAACAAGGGATGTGAAGATTATAGAGTTTACCACCCCAATAGTGGTAGGTGTGTATAAATGTGTTTATTTTGGGATGAATGTATTTATTGGAATGAGTGTATTTATTTGTGTGATTCTCGTATGATAGAGATGTGTGGTTGAATTCCAAAGGCGCTAATGACCTTGGCAGTTGATGCGCCAAAAAAAAAAATTCTTAAACCTTGGTACTTACATTCTAAATAAGTATTCATATTCTTTTACTCTTTTTTCTTAGACAACTCTCCAAAAAAAATTGATGCTGAAATGTTATCTGTATTGTACCAATCAGGTACAATTACGGGTCCCATCATGCGATGGGAGTTATAGGAACTGAACTTCAGTAAAAACTCCAAATTTTAAGAATGTTTATCAAATGTGAAGACCTAGTATTAGGAGAAAGTCATGTGAGTGTTTCATAGTGATTTTTTCGTTATCATTGGGTCCCAAAACAGATAACAGCCTGAGAAATAAAATGTAGTTGTATCCTATCAACACGGATCCAACTATAGAATCATCGCTTCCAAGCGTGTAAAATTTATTTTGTGGCATAAAAAGTGGATAAGCTTTCTACAAAAATTTCAACTATCAATCAATCTTTAACTCGATCCGTTTAGGGAAGTAATCTAGAACTGGTAAGTTCGTAGCATTCGAACTAAGCGTACTAAATCATCTTCAACAATATAAAACAATCCATCTGTTTCATTAATTGAAGCAATCACGCAAGTTGTTCATGTTCAACAGCTATTATCCTATACATTAGGGAGGGTAGTAGATTGGTCCAGTTTAGTAAGGATGCTCAAAACACGGTGAACGATACCGCTGGGCTGTGGGTCATTTAATCATTGTACTTCAAGAATACAATATAATTAGTCTTGTTATGTCTTACTTACATATTTTGGTTTTTGCTTCTATATTTCTCTTAGAGTGGTCATTTTCTTCTTAAGGATTAATAAAAAAGGGCATACGACGTTTTTTAAAGTTTAGACTGAGCTATCGAAATCCAATATTAATTAAATTATTAGAGCGGAATGAGAAATAAAATACAAAATTAAAATCAACCAAAAACTTTTTCATTTTAAGCAATTGATTGTATGATTAAGAAAGAGATGAGAAGTGCTTTTTAAATCTGGACAAGATCGCGTCTGTGACATCATCATCATAAAGCATTATAAACATCCGATAACAATCGTCTGAAACATGTATTCAAAAATCTTTGCTCAGACTCGGGCCAATTTGAACATGTCTGTCGTATATCGGCCAGCGTTGATATACAGGACGCTGGAAGAAGTTCAAAGCCGAATTGCGTTCTCTTACTCCTAATAAGAGGAAGTATTATAATCGTGTCAAATTTTCGCATTGAGTTTTCACCGAAAATATCCGTTTTGAGGTACCCTGTGTCCAAAAAAGTGGTTTTTAGAAAATGGTCTATGTGTGTGGGTGGTATATGTACAAGGGTCATTCAATAAGTAACGAGACTAATCGCTGTAGCGCAGAAACGGTTTGTTTAATCAATACAATAGTTTCGGTGCGTCAAGTAGACATCCTCGTACTTAGCTTTTCATCAGCTATTCGAGAGTATTTGATAAGCATAAACTCAAATGTATTCATTTAACAGTGGCGAATCCGCTCGAGCATTGCACCTCGGAAGAACAACGCTCACTGATTTAGTTGTAGACGATATCAAAGGTAGTGAAATACACTAAAGAATGTTGAGAAAGTGTATGGGAATAATTGTTTGAACCGTTCGAACGTATACAAATGGGTAGAACTGTTTAAATGTGGTCGTGTAAGTGTCTGTGACAAGCAACGAAGTGGACGACCCGGTTGAAATTGCAACTTCCTCCCTCTAATCTCGCATCGTATTACTCACATTTTCTCGTACGTATGTGAACAGCAAAGCTCAAAAACGAAAAATCGCCGAAAGTTCAAACTTGATATTAGGTATCACCATGGGATCCGACAGTACGTTACCTGTCAACATTCCCAACCGGAAGTACAACTTTACTAATTTTATTTTTTTTTTTACCTTTTTGCAATTTCCTAGAAAATGGCTCAAATAATTTTCTTTAAACTTGGTATACTATTTATACATATAAAGAGTTACAACTTTTATTTGAAACATTTCTCCGGGAAAATGCATTTAATAGCACTTTAGAGGGATGGGTGTAGTTGGGTTTTCCTCTGAAGTGCTACTTCAGTTCATTACACAATTCTTTCATCTAAATTATGTTATTTAGAATAAATTATATATGTTGTGGAATTACGAGTTTGAAGAAAATCAGATTGCCGGAAGTGTGTTTTTACTGAATAGTATTTTTCATTTTTTTGCTATTTTCTCTAAAATGGCTCCAACGATTTTCTTTAAACTATGAATGTAAATTGTACATATAGAGAGCTACAACTTTTATTTGAAACCTTTTTCCTAGTAAAGCTTCTTTTGGGGGGGGAGGGATGGGTTTATGTTTTTCTCTAAAGTGGTATCTTTGTTTATTATACAATTCTACCATCCTGGCAAAATTAATTAGAAATAAATTGAAACGCCAAAATTCCGAGTTCCAAGAAAATTAGTAAACCGGAAGTGCGTTTTTACTGAATAGTTTTTTACTTTCTCTTACTTCTCTCAGTAAGAGGAAGTATTGTAATCGTGTCAAATTTTCGATATCGAATTTTCACCAGAAATATCTGTTTTGAGGTCCCCTGAGTCCAAAAAAGTGGTTTTTAGCAAATGGTCTGTGTGTGTGTGTGTGTTGTGTCATCTTAACTGCTATTTCAGTTATTAGACGATTCTGTCATCTAAATAATGTTGATTAGAATTAAATGTGTTGTTGAAATTCCGAACTTTGAAAAAATCGCATAACCGGAAGTGCGTTTACTTTACCACTTTATTAAATGATTTTTTTCACTTTTCCGCAATTTTCTCAAAAATAGCTTAGATGATTTTCATGAAACTTCGTATTTAAACTAAACATACAAAGATCTACAACTTTTATTAAAAACATTTCTCTAGGAAAATTCATTTAAGGGCACTTTTGGTGGAGGGATGGGGTTATGTTTTTCTCTAAGTGCTATGATTGTTGATTATACAATTCTATCATTTAAACAAAATCAATTAGAAATAAATATATGGCCAAAATTCTGAGTTTGAAGGAAATTAGTAAACCGGAAGTGCGGAATTACTGAAGATTTTTCAATTTTCGACAAATTTCATTAAGTTTGGCACACAAACTATAAAATTTGTCAATTATAATTTTGAAATCTGGTGTAAGAGAAAGTTGAATTTTTTTACTTTTTATATTACTCGTTTTGTGATCTGCCATTTTTTCGAAATTGAGTTTACTCTCAAAAAACGCGCTGAGTGACTAAAAAAAATATTTTTGCGGATGAATATCTTTGTGAAACAAAAATAACACGAGAAGTTCAAACTTAATATTAATTCCGGTATTACCACACTCTCCAATCCTGATAGAGATTTTCGTTCAAATCCAACCCCCGGCCGTGCGACGTTACTAAATCTTTATTTTCAAGTTAATCGCAATTTTCTAAAAAAAATGGTAACAACGATTTTCTTTATACTTTTTGTATTAACCATAGAGATGTAATAGAATCCAAAGAGAGGGATTTAATGTAGTGGAAGAGAGAGAGATACGAAAATTGAGAGTCTCACTCGCTATTACGGCCAGACTAGAGTGGGAGACTCTGTTTAAATACCGCTACGCTATCCCTACAAGGGACAGTCTTTCAACAGTTTATACAGCAGTTACAACGCGTCAGCAACTTTTCTCTTTACTCACTTCTAAATCACTCACTACCAATTTCTATAATTCGTTTAAAGTCCTGGCAGTTGGTGTTACTTTACTCATTAATACAATGTTCAGCATTATTTCCAGTTTATTTCTTCTTATAAACTCAATTTCTCTCCTTCTCATACCCATTATATTTTACAAGGAAATTAGACTTTTAGAGGTCTCTGAACGGGACAACAACGTATAGTGGTAACCATATAATATTAAGCCATAATAAAAATATTGCTAGAGTTTAAAATTTGAAGAAATTCGGTTGTTTTCACTTGAAGAACAACTTTTTGAGTTTGCTGAGACAAAAGGCGCTGCTTTACAATATTTACTTCCGGTAAACAGGAAGTACAATCCCATCATCTTTATTTACTTATTTATAACGCTCATTAAATTACTCACAAAATTTTTAGTAAACATTGCAAGTTTAATGAACACTTATTAATTAAGAATTGTTTTAAAGGCAGTAAGAAATCTATATTACAATTTCGCATCAGATTAGTTAATGTAATTTCTAATTAATATTTTATTTATAATTAATTGATTAATCCCAATAATATTTACAATATTCATTGTCAACAATAGATGAAAAATAATGAACAAATTTTATTTTAAGTTAAAACAAAAATTACAACGTAGATACTAGAGAAAAACACTATTTTTAAATTGAAATTTTTTACCATGCAGGGTTATTATTTTTTCCTCTTAACTAAAAAACCAAAAAAAAAAATACACTTCAAACTTTGTTTTTATTGACTACAGCAAAAATCAATTGAAGCAACAAAAATTCCGTGGCAATTAATATTTTCATGTTTTTTTTCCCAACATTGAAGTAGAACGAATAGCATTGTATCTCTTGCCATCAAACAACATTAAATATGGTGTTGGTTATTTATACGAGTAACATTTCAAGGACAGTTGAAATACAGTTACTGATATTCCCCAGTTAGTACAGCTTAGATAGAGTTTGGGTAGGAAAACAACTCATGTTGAATGAGTTGAATAATAAAGATTTATATTGACCTACTCTGAACTCTAGGTATGAAAACTGGAAAATCGTTATACGAGAGAAACATCGAAGGATAACTAATTAATTGGGTTTGATATCCAAGCTTGCTGTCGATTTTCTAATCTTTAATTCCTATGTATATATGGCCGGCGTTTCTAGGTCAACAATGATATGGTCATTTCTCCCATCTATCCTACCCTAATTGGCGTCCTGCAAGGCAGCATTCTAGGTCCTCTTCTCTATACGCTATCTACTGCTGACATCCCCTCCTTCAACTTCTCCTTCTATATTGTTCTCTACTTTTGCAAAACTGCCATTCTCTTCCCACAAAACGAACCCGTACTTGCTTTTTTTTAGAAACATTTAAAGATATTTAAATTCTCTGAAAATCAAGTTCAAAAAAATGGCGGATAAAAATTATGGCGGGCAAAAATGCCAATACTTAATTAACTATTATATTTGGACGGATTTTATTACCCCTATATATTTTAATTATATTTCTATTCCAACTGCTGACTATGTATGCTACATAGGATTATACAACGACAAACTGCTCATCTAGTACCACCACGAATAAAAAGGTGTGATGTGATAGCAAGAAGAAAGAAGATATAATTTTTAAATAATAAATAAATCTAAAAATTATAACTAGTGGTTCCAGCCAGCCGCTATCTGCAGGCCAAGAACCGCGGCAAAACCTTTTCAAACAGGGGTCAATATACAGTCAAAAGAACCGCCCCAACATCTGGCCTGTATTTCCTTCATACAAGGGTCAATGTACACTCAAGAGGCCACCTGGCTACCATCTGTCATCACCCCGGACCGACCTCCCCCGAGGTCAGTATACTACGAGAGATGTCTTAGTGTGGCACGTACTTACACATCAGCCGATGTGTGAGTGATGCAAATATAAACGTCGCCCCACTGGAGGAGGGGATCAGTTAAACATCAGATATACACGAGTATTCCATGAGTTAAGTGCCAGTACGAAATCAGTTCACAACCAGTACGAGATCAGTTAGTTACACATCAGTTATCAAGCAGTTAAATTTCACACATCGCGTGCGCGTCCCTATTCAAGGTTTTAAACACTACTTCTTTAATATTTATTAATCATTTCATAATTCTTGTATTCATTTACAATTGTGCATCTTAGTTTATCTATTTCAAAACACTTTAAATTATTGTTAAAATATAGTTTATTTTCATAAATCAGTGGTACGTATTTCGTATAACAACTCCCTAAAACTCTCTAACTAACAACACTTACTCCTCACTTCAACTCCCGATACCAAGACATCTGATTCCAATGCAAAGGCAAGACCTCAACTGTCGAAGTTTAAACTACTATGATTTAAATAACCACAAAATTTCAACTCCCGCCGAATCCAGGCCAACCAATCCAAAATCTTCAGAAAAATTGTTATCGCCTTCTTCTGTATATCAGACCTAACCCTTTATTAAGTTCTCAATATTCCTTATTTAGCCGAAGTCGTTAAATCCAAATATGAAAGTATGGTGTGAAACAATGACCCGACTCTCTCTTATTACGACTTACATAGTATATAATTGACTAATTCAGTTTTCACATGTAATTCTTATTAGATGTTTTACTTGCCACATATATATTGCTCTATATTTGTTCCTTATTCCGATAACCTGGACCGAAATCACAACTCTATTTCACTAACGAACTAGACTCTTCACTGCTACTTTCACTTCCGCCCAAACCGATCACTTCATCTGAGGTTATTAAGATCATCACCAATTTTCCCAAGAAGAAGAGTCCTGGTTATGATCTAATCACCTCTCAAATATACTTCAACAACTCTCCCCGTAAAATCATAATATTCCTAACATCCATTTATAACGCCACGTATGAGAACTACAAATTTCCCAATCCTATGGAAATGTGTCTTCAATACACGATAATCCTCAATAATCCTCGACAATCCTCCTAGTTTAGGAAAAGTATTAGACAAAATTCTTCTTAATCGTCTCCTATCAATCCTTGGACTCCTTAACAATTCTATAAAGTTACATCCCCGGTTTACCGAATTTCTTTCAATTTAAAAATTCTATTAACGTTTTTAATGTGTATTAATGTTATGAAGAAATTTGGAGAGGATCGGTCAAGAAAGAAACATTCAATTATGCCAACGTTTCGACAGAGTTTCCTGTCTTTATCAAGGCTTTTATATATACGTAGATAGTCGTGAAGATGTGGAGAAAGAATTTTTAAACATACACATTTGTTACATCGGAGAAACATAAAAAGGAAAATTAAAAATTACTAGTGTCTTGTCTTAAATCATCTACCCATCGTTTCCCTCCACATCTTCACGACTTTCTATATTATATTAAAGCCTTGATAAAGACAGGAAACACTGTCCAAACGTTGGCATAATTGAATGTTTCTTTCTTGACCGATCCTCACCAAATTTCTTCCTAAAATAATTCATCAACGGTCAACAAATTCTTTTATAATGTGTATTAATATTATAAAACCATATATTAAACTGTATGAAAAAAAAAAAAACGATATATTACACTGAAGTGGTAATTTAGTGGAAAATATAACGTTACTATTCCCCCAGAATTCAAAAATCTGGCACGATCGCAATACTTCCTCTTACTAGGAGTAAGAGAAACTAATAAATGTTGTAGGAGAAAATCGCGTAAGTGTTTAAATTTTTTTTTCGATTGTAACATTAATATTATAAAAACACACTAAGAAATGGAAAAAATAAAAACAAACCAATATGTTGTACGAAGTGTAAATATTTATTATTAAGACGTGACAATTTTATAGGGCTATTGCAAGAAGACATGAGTTAAATCTTGCAAGCTGGTAAGTACAACACAGAGTGCCCATTTCATTAAAGTTTATCATACATTAATTTTACTTATAGTAGTTACTTTCAATTTAATGTTTAATAGGGTTTTATTAAGTGTAGTATCGGATTGCAGTAAGATGGACCCGGATCAAGAAAGTATTTAGCATTAATTTCCACTCGTACAGCGAATTTTTTTAAGTAAATAATATAATTATTTAAAATATTATTGGATGGTTTAAATTTATGGCTGTTTGATATATTAAGTTATGTATGTAAGGGTGTTGTAAGGAGATGTTGTTTGTTGATGATGATAGATAAACACCTTAAGATTGGTTTAAGATATATAATTGATATGTGTATATATATAACTGACTGCCAGGGACTTTACACTTTAGAATTTAGAACTGAACTGAACTGACAGACTGACGTGGCTAAAATGACATATTTAGAACTGAACTGAACTGACAGACTGACGTGGCTAAAATGATATGTACGGAGAGTGAATCAACAGAATGATGTCTGATGTGTAAGACTGAATTGAACAGAATGATCCTTGACTGTCTCTCTCTCATATATATATATATATATATATATCCACTGGCCGAATCTCTCCTCTCTGTGCGAGAGGGGCTGTTTCTCTCCGCTAGAGTGGATGAGTGGTGGGGGTTCACTACCTCTACATGTAGGATGATTTGATTATGAACCTTAGTTACAGCCTTTTGTAATTTTATTTTCCTGAATAAAATTACATTTTTTTTCATTATTTCCCGACGTTCCGACATTCTATGTGTTATTCTCAAGGAAAAGCGTATCTTCCTTTTATAATTTTATACAATCTGAAATAACAATTTATAAATTTTAATGGTACATATCTGAGAAATCTTTAATATTACACATTTTAATTGTCCTAGCAAATTAGATTTACCAACCTCTTGTTATAGCAAGTTGTGATGTATGTACATGATTTTGCACTCCAGATTAAGATCTTATTTGATTTAGTAACGATATGTTACTTGTCTCGTTATATTTATTATAAAAAAAAACTAATTAGTTATATTGATAAAAGATTAACCTTAACCTTATAGCTGGTTGTATTAAATTATTTGTAGTGTTTGAGGATTTTTTTGAGGTGGGACCACGTGGTGCCAGTATTAACTTTTTGTGTATGCATTTGTGTAGGCCGAAATCTAATAGTATAAAACAGATTTAAATGTAGTATATACACAAAAATACATAAAAAGTTAATAGTGGCATCTCGTGGTCCCACCTCTAAATTTCTACAATCAATATATATAATTTTAATACAACCAGCTATAAGGTTAATGCTTTAGCAATATAACTAATTAGTCTTTTTATAATAAATATAAACGAGACAAGTAATATATCGTTACTAAATCAAATAAGATCTTAATCTGGACGTACCTTTATAAACTGGTGATCAAAATCTTGCACATACATCATAACTTGCTATAACAAGAGGTTGGTAAATCTAATTGCTGGCCAATTAAAATGTGTAATATTAAAGATTTCTTAGATATTACTATTAAAATTTATATATTGTTATTTTAGATTGTATAAAATTATAAAAGTAAGATACTCTTTCTCTTGAGAATGAAACGTAGAGTGTCGGAAAGTCGGGAAATAATGGAAAATATGTAATTTTATTCGGAAAAATAAAATTATAAAAGGCTGTAACTGAGGTTCATAATCAAATCATCCTACATAAAATAGTATTATAAAATTGTTATGATATGATATTTGGCGTTAGAATAAATAATTTTCTGTAAATACCGTTGAGTAAAACTCAGTATAGTTACGAACAACTAAAAGAAACTAAACAAACATTTTATATATATATATATTGTATCTCAATAAATAATATCGCATGAATTTTAGGAAGTATACAATATTATATAACAACATAAATGTAATCATTCTTTGTTTATCATATAACTTTGTCAGTTGTAAACAAGATAATAATGTTAATGCGAAGAAACTACAAGTAGAGTGATTCATTTCAGAGTAGTATTTTTTTTTATTCCTTTAAACATGTTTTCAACATGATTCATAAAAATGTAATTAATAAAATTGTGGTGTAAAACATTTCACACGACTTTAGGGTTGTAATTACAACAACTCTAACTAATAAATTATCTTCAAACATCGCAAGTTTATAATGTTTAATTGGGCTAGCCATTAAAATTGTGGTAAGGATTTTACTTGTCCACCTAAGCACCAATCTAGGTCAAAACTAAGAAAGCTTGTCAAAAATTTAAATTTAAACTAACTCTCATATACTTCTCTAAACTCAATTTTTTTTTTTTTTTTTCAGAAGAATGTTTCACATTAAAGTGATACGAACAATCTGTTGTACTTGTTAGCATTCCATGTTTAAAAAAAAAAAAGAAATCATTATAACGGTTTTTGAGAAAATTCCAGAAAAAATAATTCAAAAAAACAAATTCTGTAAAATCGCAATTCCGTTTAAACGATTTTCTTCAAATTTGAAATTCTATTAATGCGTATTAATATTATGTAGATAGTAAAAACATATATTATATTGAAGTGGCTGTGCATAATGCCACGCTCCCCCAGAAACCTTCGAGATCTATGAAGGAGGTATACTTCGAGCCCTCCTCGCTAGAACATCCGCTCTTTCATTGCCCAGAAACCGTTCCAGGACTTTTATATTATTTTTTTGTTTATAAAATATTTTATTTTCACACAACACACACACACACACACACACACACACATAAATACGATTCGCTAAAAACATTTTTTTTTACTTCCTCTTATTCCTAGTAAAAGAGGAAGTATTGTAATCGTGCAAATTTTCGATATCGAGGTTTAACCGGAAATATCCGTTTTGAGGTCTCCTGAGTCCAAAGAAGTGTTTTTTTAGCAAATGGTCTGGGTGTGTGTGTGTGTGTGTATGTGTATGTGAATAGCATAGCTCAAAGACCAAAAACCGCAGACAGTTCAACTTGATATTCCGTTTGGGAATCACCATGACAGTAGGTCAGCGGTCAAAATTCCTCAACCGGAAGTACCACTTTACTGAATGCTTTTTTCCTCCCTTTTTTGCAATGATCTCCAAAATTGCTCCAAAAATTTTCTTTAGACATAGTGTATCAACTACTCATACAAAAGACCTACAATTTTTTATTTGAAACATTTCTTCCCTGGAAAATGCATTTCAGGGCACTTTTAGGGGAGGGGGTGAGTGAGTTGTCCTCAAAAGTGCTATTTCAGTTTATTACACAATACTATCAGCTAAATAATATTAATTAGAATTAAATATGTTGTTGAAATTTCGAGTTTGAAGGAAATCAGAAAACTGGAAGTGCGTTTTTACTGAAAAGTATTTTTCACTTTTCTGGTATTTTTTTTTACTTGCTTGCAATTTTCTCAAAAACGACTCCTACGATTTTCTTTAAACTTGGTATATCAACTACATATACAAAGATCTACAACTTTTATTTTAAATATTTCTCTGGGAAAATTCATTTCCAGGGGTCGGGTTAGGTTTTCTTCTAAAGTGCTATATTTCAGCTTAATATACTCGTACAATTCTGTCATCTAAATAATATTAATTAGAAATTAATGTGTTGTTGAAATTCCGAGTTTAAAAAATATCGGATGACCGGAAGAGCGTTTTTACTGAAATATATTTTTCAGTTTTCTGGTATTTTCTCAAAAACTGCTCCAACGTTTTCCTTTAAACAAGGAACGTGAACTACACATATAAAGAGCTACAACTTTTATTTGAACATGTCTCCTGGTGAAATCATTTAAAGGGGCCTTTTGGGATATGGGTGGGGTTATGTTTTTCTCTAAATTGCTATCATCGTTAATTTTATACCAATTCTGCCATCCAAACAAAATTAATTAGAAATAAATAGATGGCCAAATTTCCGACTTTCAAGAAAATTGGTAAACCGGAAGTGTGCTTTTACTGAACATTTTTTTGCAGTTTTTCCGACGAACTCCAAGGAATTTCATCAATTTTGATGCACAAACTATAAAATTTGTCAATTAGGTTGAATTTTAAAAACTGGAGTAAAAGAAAGTTGTGTGAGAAAGTTCCACATCTGATTTTTTTTCGTACTGAAGGGGTCCTCAAAGCACTATATATTTCGATGCAATCGCATGAAAATTGAATACATGATGATATACTGAAGCCAATACCAAATAAACTGTAGCGTGGACAAAAAAAGAAAAAATTGAATTTCTATCGAAATATTATTATTAAGCTTATTGGTTAAACAATTTTTGTTTTTTTTTTGTTTTGAATAAAAAGAACCCTTGGTTGTTAATAAATAGAAAAGGATATTGAAAAATTGAAAAAAATGTTGATGTTATTCGAATGGCTCACATGGGGAAATTCCTATGCAAAGAGACATTTCCAAGGTTGATTTGATTAAAATAACAATTTTGTATTCAACAATGAAAGTACGACAGTAAAATGAAACGAATGAAAAAAAAAAAAATGAATCTAAGAAGTACAATTAATCGTTAAGATGTTAACTAAGATTTTTATTAAAGTAAATATCATTGTTTATAATTTTAATTAATTAATATAATTTTATTAATTTTAATTAAAGAGTATTTGAAAAAAACAAATCTGGTGTGAAACACTCACACAACTTTCTCTTACTCCAGTTCTCAAAATGATAATTGACAAATTTTATAGTTGTGTACCAATTTAATGAAATTCGTCGAAAACTGAAAAAACTGTTCAGTAAAAGCGCACTTCCGATTTACTAATTTTCTTGAAACTTGGAATTTCAGCCATCCATTTATTTCTAACTAATTATGTTTGGATGATAGAATTGTATAATCAACTAGGATAGCACTTTAGATGAAAATCTAACCCTACCCCTCCCCTAAAAGTGCCCTTAAAAGAATTTCCCAGAGAAATGTTTTAGATAAAAGTTGTAGATCTTTGCATGTTTAGTTTATATACGAAGTTTCATAAAAATCGTCGGAGCCATTTTTGAGAAAATTTTGAAAAAGTGAATAAATCATTTAGTAAAGTGGTAAAGTAAACGCACATCCGGTTATCCGATTTTTTCAAACTCCGAATTTCAACAACATATTCAATTCTAATAAACATAATTTAGATGACGGAATTGTCTAATAAACTGAAATAGCACTTAGATGAAAACCTAACCCCACCCTTCCCCTATAACTGCCCTCCTGAGAGCATTTCCGGAGAAATGTTTCAAATAAAAGTTGTAGCTCTTTGTAGTGTGGTTGATGTTGTCGAGTTTAAAGAAAATCGTCGGATGCATTTTTGAGAAAATCGCCAAAAAGTAAAAATCTAATAGTAAAGTGGGTACTTCCGTTAGGAATTTTGACAGATAACGTAGTGTCAGAGCCACGGTGATGCTAATGAATATCAAGTGTTAACTTTTACGGTTTTTGTTGTGAGCTATGCGTTCACATAAATACAACACACACACACGGGACCCACACACCGCACACACACAGACCATTTGCTAAAAACCACTTTTTTGGATCAGGGGACCTCAAAACGGATATTTCCGGTGAAAACTCAATATCGAAAATTTGACACGATTACAATACTTCCTCTTACTAGGAGTAAGAGAAAGTAACAAAATTAAAAATTCGTACATTAAACTTCCAAATGTTCATAGTATCATATTATAGTTTTTTACTTTCTCTTATTTTTTCATGCATATCAGATTCGGCCCAGTTTTTATTATCTGTTTACGGAATTAGATTAGACTCTCTGGGGAGTCTGGATAACAAGACTAGGCCGCCGTGATTATTATGTGACACCTTCAATTAGAATACCCTTTTCTATTCTGTCGCTTTAATTAAACTTAGGTATCTGGAGAGAGAGAAAGATCTCTGGATATAAATCTTGACGTTGTCTGTTTTTTTTATTCTCTCTTACTCCCCAAGTAAGAGGAAGTATTGTAATCATGCCAAAATTTTCGATATCAAGTTTATATCGGAAATATCCGTTTTGAGGTCCCCCAGAGTCCAAAAAAAAGTGGTTTTTAGAAAATGGTCTCTGTGTGCGAGTATGTATGTGAACAGCATAGTTCAAAAACGAAAAATCGTAGAAAGTTGAAACTTGATATTCCTCCGTTTAGATATCACCATGGGATCCAACAGTGGGTCATCTGTTAAAATTCCTCAACCGGAAGTACCACTTTACGAGTTTGTTTTTTTTTTGCGATTTTCTCAAAAATGGCGACGACGATTTTCTTGAAACCTGGTATATCTACTACACATAATAGTGATACTACAAGATGTAGTGGAATCGTTTAATGTTATTCCTGAGGTACGTAGTAGATGTCTTGAAGAGGGCGGAAGTTAGTTTAGAGATTTTTGGAAGTTAGTGCTCGAATTATTAACACGGATTTTATAAAAATAGACTATATTTGAACATTAATTTAAACGTGAGTAATGGTAACTATTAACAAGAAATACTTAGAAATAAATAGAAGATAAATAACTAATAAATTAGAATGATTAAGATAAATGAACTAAAATGCACAACTAAAGGTAATAAGTATAAATAAAAACTGTATAGGGACGCGTAAACTGCTGCTCGTATATGAAGACGTACTCAAGAATAATCGTATAATCATCCCCTCTTCCAATGGGGCGAGTTTATATATTAGTGTTGGCCACACTCGCACCAAGACATCTGTCCTACTGTGCGACCTTGGTTAGTTTGGTGACCACCGATTTAGGTCAGTGGCCCGCCTTAGCGGTGCTTGCTTTGATGTAAGGGTATTTACCCTTGGTTTGTTTGTTTGGCCGCGACCTTGTCTTGAAGTCAGGCAGCTGGCTAGGCCACTAGTTGTAAATTATTCTTTCTTTGTTATCTGTGTGAAGGTTTGACATTGCTATGACTTTGCCATGTCATTACACATACAAAGAGCTACAACTTTTATTTGAAACATTTCTCCGGTAAAATTCATTTAAGGGCAGTTATGAGGGAAGGGTGAGGTAGGTTTTCCTCTAAAGTACTGTTTCAGTTGACTTAATATTATCTAAATAATATTAATTAGAATTATTAATATTAAATATGTTAAATATGTGTGAAATTCTGAGTTTGAAAAATATCGGATGACTGAAAGTGCCTTTTTTACTGAAATGTATTTTTCAGTTTTCTGGTATTTTCTTGAAAACGGCTCCAACGATTTTCTTTAAAGTAGCAATCTATTTATATATGAAAAGCTAAAACTTTTATTATTTCTCTTGATAATGTCATTTAAGGGGGCTTTTACGGGAAGGGTGGGGTTATGTTTTTCTCTAAAGTGCTACCTATCATAGTTGATTATACAATTCTACCATCTAAATAAAATTAATTAGAAATCATAGATGAATAAACTTCCGAGTTTCAAGAAAATTAGTAAACCGAAACTGCGCTTTTATTGAATAGTTGTTTTTTTTTTCAATTTTCGACGAATTTCATTAAATTTGATACACTAACTATAAAATTTGACAATTAAATTTTTGAAAACTGGAGTAAGAGAAAGTTGTGTAAGTGTTTCACACCAGATTTTTTTTCTCCTCAAAGATGGGAACCCTTATCCATACGGGGCATAGTACATGAAGTGCTGTTTCCTTATCCTTCCTGGCAAAATCTGCACTGGTTATCTGTTGTCAGGTCATAGGTATGCGATGTATGTGCTTCTTAAGTCCTACAGTGAGAAGGCCTTCAGTCATCCAGCATGACTTCTTCAGTTAATATTTTGATCGTGTCAAATTTGTGAAAAACTGAGTTTTCAACAAAATTAGATATTTGAAAGTCTTTTCGTGTAAAAACTTACGTCAAATAAATTGAAAATACCAACTGACAAACAAAAGAAATCACAGTCCCCACTCTATTGATTTCATTCAATGAATCCAAAAGAAGTGAATAATAAGATTCAATGAAATTAAACACAAGTATTGGTGCAGTTTTTCGGCATAATTTATTCTATTTCTAGGCTGGTTAAAAAGGTTGAATAATAAAAATTAATTATAATTCTAAATGTGGGGGGGCCAACTGTGGATTTCTAGACGAATCTCATTATTTTTTAATTTATTAACACCATTCATTTCGAGAGAGAAGGAGAGAATTTTTTTTTTTTTTTTTTGAATGATTTTATTGTTAGCCGCCATTTTAATTAAAAGCAATAAGATGCCATCACATTACAGTCTACATTAACAATAATTTTTCATTAACTTTTTAATAAGGGAACAATTCAATAGTATTACTCTCTATTTTCACCATGTTTGGTGGCATTAAAAACAAAACAAAAAATCTGGTGTGAAACACTCACACAACTTTCTCTTACTCCAGTTTTCAAAATTAAAATTGACAAATTTTATAGTTTGTGTACCAAATTTATTGAAATTCGTCAAACTGAAAAAAAAACTGTTTAAAACAGCATTGGAAACTAAAGAGCGGCACCTATCCGGTGTTACTAATATTCTCTTTCCGTTGGAAACTCGGCATTTTGGCCATCTGGCTGGTCCTAATTAATTGTGTTATGGAATGATAGATGTTTAATCAACTAAGATAGGACTTTACAAAAAATCGAACCCCACCTCCCTCCGGCATACGCCTTACATGAATTTTCCAGTGAATGTTTCAAATAACAGTTGGTAGCATCTGGCATGTGTTAGTTTAATCTGATAAGTTTGCAGAAAGCGTTGGAGCCAGTTTTGGAAAAAAAACGCAGAATCGTAAAAAAAAAAAGGAACTAGTGAAGGGTACGTCCGGTTGAGGATTATGACGCGATATATACGTCAGGAATCCATATTGAACTAACGGATTCAAGGTTTTCAACGTTTTTGAGTTATGCTCTGCACACACACAGACCATTTGCTAAAAACTCGATATCGAAAATTTGACACGATTACAATACTTCCTCTTACTAGGAGTAAGATAAAGTAAAAACAAAAATAAATTTATTTGGTAACTATAAACAAAATTTATTACAATATTATTGACAAACCTACTTCAAACCTGGAATTAATACTAAACCCCTAAACATTATAGAGATTGGTGGGTGCACATTAACTTAAAAGGCAATTTAAAGATGGGAAAATGGTGCTCATAAATTCAACAAGCACTCTTACAACAGCCCCTATAAGATTAATAAACTCCCGATTGGAAAGTGTAACTCTAATTTTAAATTTTTCCACAAAATAAATAAATAAATAGGAAAAAATTGACGCTTATGAAACCGGAATAGACTAAGGGGCAGATACGATAGGGAAGGTAAATGTCAAAGGCGTGAAAACAGTCTGAACCAAAACAGATTTCGCATGCTGACAGGTTTTACACTGGTTCTATCCAGTGCTTCTATTCTTGGGAGCACACTGAATAGAAGCACTGGATCACCTAGAAAGCGATAATATCTCAGACTTCCAACACACCACATGACTGGATGCTGTCTCTCATTTACAATGGGTATGAGAATGAGAGAATTGGGTTTATAAGAAGAAATAAACTGTATAATCAAGAAGTAACACAAACTGCCAGGACTTTAAACGAATATAGAAATTAGTAGCGAGAGATTTAGAGTTAGTGAAGAGAAAGGTAGTAGTTGGTTGCTGATGCATTGTAACTGCTGTATAAACTGTTGAAAGACTGCCCCTCTGTAAGGCTAGCTCAGCTGTATATGTACCGAGTCTCCCACTCAATTCTGGCCTAAGTAGCGAGTGAGACTCTCTATTTTTGTGTGACTCTCTCTGCTTTAGATCCCTCTCTTTGGATCCTATTACTCATTCAACGAAGAATGGAAAGCCTGGTTGCCTCCCAGGAATTGGAGGAGGATATATTCTCATTACATGTTTCACACATTCCTGAATTTCTTAACGGGAATCAATCTAGAGATGTTGCTGTACGTTGAGGAGGTTCCTATCTTGGCAGTATTAGCGAGGTACAATAGAACCTCTTTTTGGTCGCAATATTGCAATGGCAGCAGATTTATACTTAGTCGTTGGTTGGTGGAAATAATGAGAACATTCAAAATAACCAACTTGCACTTAAACACTATTGAATTGAGTATAGAGAGTAGAGTTTATACAGATGATTGACCTAGCGTGGCGATTGATGACGCTGTTGTGGCTGTAGATTTGTAACGTGATGAATGAGAGTGGGTAGAGTTGATTGATGCGAGTTCTCTAAGTCAAGCTCTTAACCCTTAAGTGACTAAGTTAGGCCTTTCAGTTGGTCGACTTTTATTTAATTTCTTTTACCGCTAGAGACGCAGCTTCTAGGATTGTCCAAGTTAAAGCCCATTCGCCAATACAAGTGGCCGTGACAGAGGGTATTGTAACGCATACTAGACGTGAGCTTCGAGGCTCAGTGATGGCTCCTCTGGGCGGTTGTTAATGGAATTATTGAGTCTTCCTTTTGTGCGGTGAATTTGCTGGTGTTTGTTTCTGAATGTACTGAATGTTGTCTCTTTTAGGGTTGCAGATATCTACAGTATTATTTATGTTCAGTTTTGTATAAAGTAAGGTAAAGAAATGTCTATTTTTTTCAGGCAGCTTAACGTCCAACCATAGTTTAGATGAAATGGAAGGTAGCAAACATGCTTTACTATACATACATACTAATTTATCAAATAAAATTCAAGGGAATCGAATACAATATGCCACAATACAATACAGCTTTACGGTTCGCGCCTCTAATCACTCATGTACAGGTAGCGCGCATTTTATATATATTTTGTATCCTCTGTATTATATATATCAGACAGGATCCAATAAATTGTAACCTCATATTCTGAACAACAACCTCCCACAATATATTTGTGTTTCTGTGTCGCATTCTAAGCTGGCCCCACCCTATTATATATATTTTTTTTTAATTTCTTACTGTTTATAATTAGATACGTATAAATTACATCCAATATAACTTTCTCTATATGAATGTTGTTAGAAATTCCGCTTTGAGGAAAGTAAAATAAATTTTACCGAAAGCTTGGCCGATAAAAGTAGTTAGCATAATTTTAGAAACCCAATCCCCGGCGTTGGTAAAGATTTAAAATCGGTTGATATTTACAAACAAGTGGATTTACAAACAAACAAAAATCTGGTGTGAAACATTCACACAACTTTCTCTTACTCCAGTTCTCAAAATTATAATTGACCAAATTTAATGAAATTCTTCGTCGAAAACTGAAAAAAACTGTCCAGCAAAAGCGCACTTCCGGTTTACTAATTTTCTTAAAACTCCGAATTTTGGCCATCTATTTATTTCTAATTAAGTTCGTTTGGATGATAGAATTGTATAATCAACTATGATAGCACTTTAGAGAAAAACATAATCCCACCCCTAAAATGAATTTTCCCAGAAAAAGCATTTCAAATAAAACTTGTAGCTTATTGTATATGTAGTTGATATACCAAGTTTGAAGAAAATCGTCGGAACCATTTTTTTAAGAAAAACGCAAAAAAGTAAAAAAAA
>JAAEAF010005459.1:0-56807 GCA_011037195.1 Triatoma infestans
GAACGTTGATACTGAAGTGAAGAGAGAGTATTTTTTTTAAATTTAAAAAAACTGTTAAAAGGTGGGAGGTATAAGAAAAATGTTTATAGTGAGGCGCCGCAATTTCAAATTTGGAAGAACAAATTACTGACGAGTATCTTTTCTTAGGGTTAGAAAAATATTGTTGTATGTTGAAGTTATGATTTCATTGTCTTTTTTAAAATTGATAGAATTCGGATGAAGGTGAATTTGTAAGGATTCAGATAGAAGACGTTTTGTATGGTTGGGGTAAGTGGTTAAAATGGAAGGGTTATCGAAATTAATGGTATAATTGAAAGTCAGAACATGTTTGGAGAGAGCAGTGCTGTCAATTTTTTTTGTTAATAATGTCTAGTTCGTGTTGTCTGAGTCTTTTTTGTGTAAAAACTGTTTGGATTCACCTATGTAGCAAGCGTTGCAGTTGGATGTAATACACTGAAGTTTGTATACCGTATGTGTTTTGTTAGATTTTTCAATGGGGTCTTTAATTTTTGAGAAGATTTTATTTAGTTTATTGGTGCGTGAGAAACCTGTTTCGAGATTGGGGATAAAGTTTTTGAGGATGTTATTGATTCTATTGGAAATAGGATTAATGAAGGTGAGGGAGTGGTAAATGGGTGGTTCAGTATTCATGTTACTTGGAATATTTTGAGGGTTCTGCGTTGGAGGTTGGTTTCTGTATTTTTGGATGGTTTTGAGAATTAGTTGAATAGGATAGTCATTTTTAGCCAGTATTTCTTTTATTTTTTTTGATGTCCTGATGGAACGAGGGTCCGTGACAAATGGATTGCACGGTTATATTGTCTATAGTTTATTTATGTATAAAGTCAGATTCATTTATCTCTTTTATTTTTTACACTCTGTCTCTTTTACCTAGTTTCTAATTGGTTATTCTTATTATTAAATTCATAGTTTTATGCACTTTTTTTTACTATATTGTCTCTTATATTTGTATATGTTATTGTTTGTTGTATTTGTTGTAATGTTTATATATATCTAAATACTATTATTTTTATATTCATACTTTTTATATATTCTATTTTTTGTTATTTTATATGTTCTATTATTTTATTCTTTTATATCTGTAGTTTGTCTATGTTTCGTTTGGTGTTTGTTGTTGTTTGTCGTGTTTGATAACGAGATAATTAACTATAAATGGGGTACAACCCCTTATGTATAAATATAAATAAATAAATAAATAAAGGGACCGAGAGAGGAGTGAATCATACAATTGTTAAGATGACTTTTTTACCATCGCAGATTATAGGGAATAAATAAGGCATTCCCATTTTTTAATTCCAACCGCTTCTAATGCTTTTCAATGTTCGCCGTCTGCGAAAGCAAGTTGATGCGGAAGAGAGAGATAGAAAACACCTTTCATATCACTCTTTCGTACCCATCCATCACACACACTGCAGTGAGACGGACCACAGTGAAAATAACTGTGATTCGTTGTCTAGTTATGTAAATTGTTGCTATCACCGAGACACCATTTTGAATGATGTAATGGTTAGCATAAATGCTCTTAGAGGGAACACAATTTTTTCTTCAGTTCTGTACGGGACAGCAACTCTGCTCCTTTTCTTATCAATATTATAGAATAGGGATACTTTCTTAAGGATATTTATCCCTCCTTTATCCCTAAACAGTAAAATCCTGCGCAATCCTGGCTTGGCTAAACCATTTTTGCAGACTGGGTCTAATCTTCTAGAGGGCACTTGGTAGAATGTACATCTTCTCAGTAAATTAATTTTACTCGGAATACATTAAACATAACAATACATTTACAATGTAATGTTTAGTTAGTATAACCAAGTTTAAAATAACATCCGGGACGTTTAAAGAGAAACCATTTATAATATTGCAATAAACTATTTTGAATAAAATAAACAATAAAAATGTTTGAATATTTCTGAATAAATAAAACTATATACAAAAGAATAAAGTCATTGTAGTGGAAGGACGAAATGGAAAAATAATAGTTTTGAAAAATAATTGAATGAATTTTGACAATATTTAAGTGAAGCAGTTTTGGAAAATAAATAGTGAATTTATCTTCAAAAAGAGTGTATTTAGAGTCAGGTATTGAAATATAAGGTCATTGCAATTAAAGAAACAAAGGCACAAGAACCCGTTAGGCCAACTCTTTTGTAAAAGAAAATCCCCCGCTAGAGAGGGCATTCCTTTAAGACAGTCTGCATTCTGCTTTCAAAGCCACAACACTTACTTCAGGAATCGCTCTCTTAAACTCAGTGGCAGTTTCACAATATATTAATAAGTTCATAATATCTTGCAATAACTTGTAGTTATTATTTTAATAGAATATATTTATTTTTAGCAGTGGTGACTACTTTCTTATTACTACTACTTCACTCTCTTAAACATATATAATTATAAGCCCTTCTATAATACCGCTCAAGCCACTACAAGCCACCAGCACACAAACACACACAACATCCACACCAATTACATTTCATCATCTTGCAGTTGATAAACCCATCATAAGAAACCCTTCCAAGAAACCTATGCTGCACCCGTTCAATAGTATCAATATGAATTTTATAATATGGAGACCAAATGGAGAAGCAATCAAGTCGTGGATGAACCAAATGCAAATACAGACTTAAAACACTAAAGGGATTCCTAAAGTGAAATTAGTAGCTGTTGCTGACTATCTTTTCAATATGAGATGGTTATATAGGAAAAAAGAGATGAGTGCCGAATAAATAAATACAGGTTCGAAATTAAGGGACAGGAAACTAGGCAAATTTGCTTCTTTTTTTTTTTTAATCCAGATATAACATTTAAGGAATATAGCACATTTTTTAAAAATTCTAATTACAGACTGTAGCGTCCAACTTTGAGAAAATCAGAAAAAAAATTAAGCAATGTCGCAATTATATTCAATTAAATTAAATTTCTTCAATTAAATTAATTATCTTCAATTAAAAAAAAAATATATTAAAGTTGATAGCCAATTATGGCTTCAGTGCTAGATTAAGTCTATGATGGTAGTAGTTTGTATCCTCCTGGTTGGATATTTTTTTGATTAAGAGATATCCCCCCACCATTCATTGTAAAAGAACGATCATTATGCCAGAATATCTAGACCGCCACACTACCTCTGTTCCTCCGCACCCTCTGAGTCAGAACTCTCTTTTTTTCCTACTAATGGCTATAAGTGATGAAAAGGACTTAGTGCTCTCTCACCCTCCCGTTTGGTTGCAGAATGACGAGCCCTGAAACTCTCCCCCTCCCGCTGCCCTGTAGTCAACGGTACAGCCTATGTTTCGGAAAACCCTGATTTTCTTCTTCTTTTTTTCCCTCTTTTCCCTGAACAGAGAGAACGATAAGATGTTCAGATTGAGTCTATTTGTGCAATTTTACTCTTTCTACTAATCTCTTACGACATGTTCGTAGTAATTGCTACAAACGTTAAGAAATTAAGCTTTCCACTAAAGTGATACTTCAGTATAATGCACTGTTTTACCATATACATATAATGGAGTTGTTGAGGAGAGAAATTAGGTTTGATTAAATGAACGAGATATGAAGACACTAGTGTAATGTAGCTAAGTTTACACAAACTGCACTGGACTTTATAATGAAAATGATAGAATGTATGGTGTGAGTAAAGATATGGCACGATGTACAATTATATGGTTGTATCTGATAGATCCTTTAGATAGATTCCCACTGGCTTATATACACAGGTTCTCCCACTCTAGCTTGCCTAAGTCAGAGAGTAGTCTCTGTTAACCAGAGAGGGCCTCTCTTCTCTCTTCTGTGGTTGCATTATCTTTGCAGTACCATTACATACATATTATTACAAAACATTACGAGTATTCCAAAATTGATGAAAATCGATTAGCTGGAAGTGAAAATTTAGAATACCTCCCAGAATTTTTTGGAATTTTCTAAAAAGTGACTAACAATTTTCTTTACACTTAGAATCTTAACTATAAACCTATTAGATTTTGCGTTATTCTTCATTTATTGCTTGCGTAAACCGTCATTTATCGCTTCTTTTTACTCGTAATAAGAGAAAATATTGCGAATGTATCAAATTGAGTTGGTTGAAAAACCTAAGGCCAATATCACTAACAAGAAAAATTTAAGATAAAAATGAAATTTGACAAAAGAATTACATTACAAATCAATAATTTCATATAACATAAATGAAATCAACCACAAAACAAGCAATATAGAAAACAATTACACATCTATGAACTTAAACAATTGACAATCCATTCCAGTTAGTATGGCTGGCCAGAGTTACATCTAAATAGGCTAAAGTTGGGCACTTGCGATGCTCTGCTCTTTAATATACATAACAGGTGGTTCTCGCTTCTAATCAGATATACATTTAGATATAGTTGTGGAATCTTTGGATAAATATACATATATGTATTTACAAAACAGTTTAAGTTTATTAGATAACACCAAATTTTAATTGATTACTAATGTGGGTAGGCAATTCAATTCTTTTCGGATAAATGGAAATTTTACAATTAGAATCTTTATGAAGAGTAGAATTCATGATATCTAATTATTTTTATTTTTATTTAAGGCACTTCAACATCTATGGTCATTAGCGCCCGAAGACTTCTCACTGCACTGCAGGCCTCCGGACAGTGTTCTCTCGCTACAGACAACACTGTCCATCACCGAACAGTGAGCTGTAGAGGCTTCTAGGAAGAAAAAAATCTAAGGGTAGCACTGGACTCGAACCCGGGACCTCCGCGTGGGAGTCCAACGCGCTAACCACTTAGCTAATCTCTTCCCTAAAAAGATATCTAACTAATGAAATTATCAAAATCATTTAAATTAACCAACTTGAAAAAAAAAAAAACAATCCAGGTATTATTACAAAATAATAATGGCATTGTAGTGGAAGAACGAAATGGAAAAATAACAGTTTTGGAAAATAGTTTAGTAAAATAATTTTGTGAAAATTAACTAGTTCAAATAGTATATTTTAGTGATGGGGATAGAGCCAGGTATTACAATCTAGGTCTATGTAAACCAAGAGATAAAGGGCAAGAAACAGTTAGGGTAAAACAATAAAACTCCCTCCTGACATACCAGCACTATTTGAAAGGATTTGAACTATGAAGAGAAGACATTCCTTCATAAAATAGTCTGTGAACAGACATTCAAGCCAGGAACACTTGCTTCAGGAATCGCTCTCTTAAACTCAGTGCCAGTGATAGAGATTAATATTTATTCCAGATTAACAGTTGATCTATTAAGCATAATAGTTGTGATATTGAAATATATTTAAATATCCTTAAAGATAATATATTTAATTTAATCTACCAGTTTTTTCTTAATTATTTCTTATTACTTCTCTTCTCTTAAAACTTACAAACACAAGCGCGCTTTTACTAAACCGCTCGTGCTACACCAACTGCTACTACAAACACACAACAACTCAACACACCAAAAACATTACAGCTTCATGGTTATTACTAAAAATAATTTAAGTTAGATCAGTGATATTTCAGTACCTATCTATATTTTACAGAGTTCCCTAACATAGTAATAAAAAAAAGTAAATATAATTCTCAGTAAATTCTGGAAAAAAATCTTAGAGTAATAAAAACAAACAACTCTTTATTTGTCCATGAGAGGAAAGTAATTAGATTTTGGACTTTAATTGAATATTTATTTGAAACAAAAATGAAAAAGTACAACAATAAATAAAGGAAAAATCTTTCATTTACAATAGAATCTGAATTAAATTTTGAGTGTCATTTAAAGTTTTGTGAGATGAAAAAAAAAGACAAAGAAATGGTAAAGTTGGTAAATTAAAAAAGTAATTAGTGATTATGTTTCTTGTGATGAGGCAAATAATATTTTTCATTCTTTCTTCTTTTTTTTTGTAATCATCACCACAAGAAGTTAATTGAATTAAAGAGTTATTACTAACGAATTATCCACTTTTCATTAAACTTCAAAAATAACTGAGGGTAATTTTTTTTTTTTTTTTTTTAAATAAAAGTATTTTTCGACATCAATTTATTAGTTAAAGGTGTTGAAAATAATGGCGACAATGGTTATACATATATCTATCATTCGATATGATTAATGGTGTTTTTTTTTTTGTTTTTTTTATGTAATTTTAGGAATATCTGTTATTATTATAAATGATTAATTATCTTTTACTGATTGTATAAAATAACTATTATCTTATTATTTGTTTTTTTCGTTTTTGTATTTCTCAATTTTTATATATTATAGAGTGGATGCTATATGATTCATGATTTATTGATATTGTTTACTGCAATCTTATTACGGACATTGTGCAATCTTGGCAATTAAATGTTTGTTATTTACTGTAAGATTGATTATTCCCTTTATCGATTATAATCATTTTTATACAAAACAAATATATATTTATAAAAAAAATCTATTGTGAAAAAAAAATACTCATACGACTTGCAATTTATTGTAATTTTATACGATGTCCTATTTTTTTGTTTAAATAGGAATTTATACAGAACTTCTAGTCACCGATTACATACAGATTTCGATCACGTTTTCTGTACAGAAGTTTCAAATTAAATTTATTATTTTATTTAACAAATCGAAATTTTCAAAAGAAAATCGTTGAATCTGAAAATTCGGTAAATATCAGAAAATTGCAATGTTATTAGTTTGAGTGTAGTTTGTGTTGTAATGAATAGCGTGAGCGTTATTGAAAGGGCTTTTATGAGTGTTTAAGTTTAAAGAGAAAGGGAATTATTAAGATATAAGTAAGAAGTAACCACTGCATACAATAAATAATTTGACTATATTTGAATTATTAAATTATGTGAATAACAATAATTCATTATTAATTCAAGATTAAAACTTAAAAATGTTCACGTAACACTTATTGACACTGAAATTAAAATGAGAGAGTGACGTACTGAATACAGCGGAATGTTACTGGTTGAATTCTGTGAGACAACTCTTCAAATAATGCTTCTGTTGGTAGCTAAATCCTGCCATTCATATTGATTTTTTTTTTTTTTTTTAATTTAAGGCGCGTCAACATTGGCCCTGGAGCCTTCTCAGTGCTCTGTTTGTTCTTTCGTTACAGACAACATTGTGCATCACTGGATGGTGAGCTGTAGAAGCTCCTAGGAAGAAAAAAAATCAGCTGGACTCGAACCGGATCCTCCGCATGGGAGTCCAGTACGCTAACCACTTAGCTATTCCCTTCCTTATATATGTGATTTCTAGAAGCGGATTAAGAGACAATAATGGCCGAGTTCTCCGATCTCTCTTGTAACGGTGCCTTATACATGCGATTTGACCCTCTGCCAGCCAACTTACAAAGTTTTGCCTTTACTAATATTTTAAAATATAATTTCTTGCATACATCACAGAGATATAGGATATTGGAAGATGACATCTTAGCCATCCCCGTTTCCATGATGAGAACAAGTTAAAATTATCTAAGATATTTAAAAATAATAGCTATCACCTCCATATTGTACAAAAAATATTATATCAACGATCCACAGATAATGTAATCAACCTGATTCCGTCTACGCTATCACAACAACTTCCAATATCCTATGTCTCTATCCCATACATAGAAGGTCTAACAGAAAAAAATAACTAAAATTTTCGAGAAATAACCTTTCCATTGCTTACAAAAACTCCAATTCTCTAAAAAAACTCTTTTCTAAACTAAAACACCCCACACCCACAACTTTATTATCAGATATAATTTATAAAATAAATTGTTTACAATGCCCAGCTACATACATAGGACAAACATCTCAATATTTAAAAAACAGACTGTACCAACCAACATACGACTGTAAAACTAAAAAACCGACTGACATGACTATAGCACTAACGAAACACTGCATACAATATAAACATGAATTTGACATAGAAAACACCAAAATTCTCTCCACCAACAATAATAACAAAAAAAGAAATATATTGGAAATGATTCATAATAAAAAAGATAAATTATCTATTAATTTTAGAACAGACACCAAAAACCTATCCCTCAGTTATAACAATCTCCTGGAATTTCCAAAACAACATACAGACTAAGACACGGTTTTCCCATCCGCTCTCCTAGCCCTTTATAAACCTTGACCCATCCAATGTCCGTAACACTTGGTGATGGTATGTCACAGGTTAAACTAGATTAATTACTACTGGAATTCTAACTGAAAATTTTTGTAAGTACATTTCCTAAGTTATTTCCATACTTTACTCTTATATATGCCACATATAGTCAAAGTTTCAATAGTTGTGATTTAGTTTAATATTGATCTGTTCTACAACATTTGTTTAAAATAAATTTAAATGTGCTATATATATCATACTTTTTACTTAGTTTATTTTGAAAATATTTATTTTAAGTACATATTTTATGTTGTTTCTATTTTTTAATGATTTGTATTAAAACCTTTGTACAGACCCTGAAAAAGGCAATAAATTTGTCGAAACGTCGGTAGAAATTTAAAAAGAGTTCTTTTGTATGACCGAACCTCAAAATCCAATTTACAACATTGAATAAACGGTCGTAACGAACACCAAAAACATTAATATTAATTAAAACAAAAACAGTTAAAAATAGATACAGAAAATAAAATTTTCTGTGAGTGAGTATTGAATAATTGTGAACTTGACGATGGTCTTCAGATGTTGTAATATGTTGAGGTATGAGGAGGTGTAGGTGACTTAAATGGAAGAATTAATGGTTGTTGAGGAAATTCCAAACTATTGTATTAGGGAGGTTGGAAATTCTATTTTTGTAAGTCATTAAATTACAATAGATATTTATTTATATGTACAGGTTGAAGCCTGTCACTCACAAAATATTGTAAACATCTAAGTTATTAATAAACTAATTATAGACTAATAAGCTAATAACATTATTATTATTGTCATATATAATAAACTATTTTTTTCTCATTTACTTTCTCTTACTAACCGTAAGAGAAAATATTGTAATAGTGTCAAATTTTCGATATCGAGTTTTCGCCGGAAATAACCGTTTTGAGGTCCCCTGAGTTCAAAAAAGTATTTTTAGCAAATGGTGTGTGTGTATGTGTACAGCACAGCTCAAAAACAAAAAACTGTAGAAAGTTGCAACTTGATATTCCGTTTAGTTATCCCCATAGGATCTGACAATACGTTACTTGCCAAAATTCCTCAACCAAAAGTACCACTTTACTAGTTGGTTTTGTTACTTTTTTGCGTTTATCTCAAAAATGGCTCAGACGATTTTCTTGAAACTTGGAACATCAACTGCGTATACAAAGAGCTACAACTTTTATTTAAAACATTTCTTCGGGAAAATTCATTTAAGGGCGCTTTTGGGGGAGAAGTGAGGTTATGTTTCCATCTAAAGTGCTATTTCAGTTTATTAAACAATTCTATCATTTAAATAAAATTAATATAAACTAAACATACAAAGATCTACCACGTTTATATAAAACATTTCTCTGGGAAAATTCGTTTAAGAGCACTTTTAGAGGAGGGGTTAGGTTAAGTTTTTCTCTAAAGTGCTATCATAGTTGATTATACAATTCTATCAACCCAACAAAATTAATTAGAAATAAATAGATGACCAAAATTCCAAGTTTTAAGAAAATTAGGTAACCGGAAGAGCGCTTTTACTGAACACTTTTTTCAATTTTCGGCGAATTGCACATTTGAAAAACAAAAATCTTTATAAATAGAAACGGTTTAAAAATTAAAATAGGTTTGAAAAGTAAAATAAAGATAAAATAGATATAAAAATTTAATATAGAAAAGGTATTAACAAAAGTTAAGAGTCTCATTTAAAAAATATAACTACGTAATGTATAAGAAAAACTACAAATCAATATATTGTAAAAGTCAACATCAACATCAACAATTTGAGAGTTCATCCCATTTTGAAATCTTCTTGGCACAGTATATTACAAAAAAGAAAATCATTGGCTGTTGGCTTTCAAGGTGTAACACCCTGAAGAAACTCATTGCAATATGGGCGAAACGTCGGTTTTTAGCAAACCATGGAGGCGGTCTCGACCAGGAAACTCAAGGGTTTTTCATGAAAATGGCCGCGGAAACCTAAAAGATCACACATTCATTATAGCAACAACCTCTACTTGGAAGAATGTACATACGTTATAATGCTACAGTGAGTGTAATGCTCATAGCGCCCATGGAGTTGAGACAAGTACTAAGGGACAACGAGTATTCCGCTGCAGCGCCTTAGTCCAACAAACCACCGAACCGTAGGTTAACATAGGTCTAACGACCCTTGTAAAGATCTAAGAGGGTAATTCTGGGATGTAGTCCCGACTTCTTCCCACAAAAATCTTTTACAGATGCCAACGGCAAAGTTTATCTTTTTAGTGGATTCTAAGTTAGTAACTAATCAGAAATAGTCTCGAGATATTTACGTCTTTAGCGAATGGAATGTTGACGCCACTGAGTGTTGGTAGTTGCAAATCTTGCACCACAAGTCGTCTTGAAAAATGGGACAACCATAGTCTTGTAGGGTTGATATTTTTAATCCCTCACGTGAGCACATGTTGCCTATTATATTCATTACCTTTTTGGAATCACCTCGCTACAGTTCTTGGGTAACGGCCCTTAACTACCCCACAGCCAGGTCATCAGCATACGAGGCAGTGTCTAAAAATCACAAAGTCACATTTCCGTTTAACACATTTTGACTGAAAACCTATCGGATGTGATATGATCCGACCTAATGGAATATCAAGTGTTTGTGATCCCTGCGATTTTTTTTATATTTAACTATTTTGTGCAAACATATAAATTTAAATGATAAAATTTGTTAATATTTTTTCTCGAATCCAGTAGTAGCAAATATTTTGGTAGAAGTTCAATTTTGCAATTTTCTCATGGTAGCATTACTTCTTGTTGTAACATGAGATATGGTTATAAACGGTGAAATATAAAAGTGTATATCTATCTTAGGTCCTTAAGATGCGAATTCTGGTTTTGTGTTATATTGTCTAAAATTTTTGATTATATTTCATATAATATTATTACATCTTTTTGGATTAGATTATATTTGTATTGTTAAACTCACTATTAATGTTTGTTGAGGAGGGGCATTGAGGAATGGTTAGAATTACGATGAAACTGTAATGTGATAGCAATGTGATAACAAGAAAGATAGCAATGTTATAACAAGAAGAAGAAGACATAATTTTTAAATTGTAAATCTGGAAAGTGTAGCTGGTGGTTCCAGCCAGCCGCTGTCTTCAGGACAAGAGCCGCGACAAACAAAAACCCTTTCAAACGAGGGTCAGTGCACGGTCAAAGGAGCACCGCTAAAGAAAAGCCGATAAAACCCTTTACAAACAGGGGTTTGTACAGAAGCCACCTGGCCGGTATTCCCTTCATACAAGGGTCAACGAACACTCAAAAGGCCACCTGGTTACAAACAGTCTTTGATAATCACCGAATGGCCACCACCTGTCGCCACACTGGTCACTAACCTAACTCACCCTGGTCACCGACCTATTCAAGACCTAGGGTCAACACACTGCAAGAGATGTTTTAGTGTGGCTCGTACTTACACGCCTGTCAATGTGTGAGTAATACCAATATAAACTCCGCCCTGATGAGAGGATCAGTCTTTATCAGTATTAGATCAGTTCTACATAAGTTATCAACGAGTTATGTGCCAGATCAGTATCAAATCAGTTCTACATCAATGATACATCAGTATTCAACAATCAGACAGAAGTTCACGTCAGTTCAAGCAGTTTCGCGAGCGCGTCCCTATTCAAGGTTTTAAACATATATTTATTATCATTTCATTAATAGTTGTGCATCTTAGTTATTGTTTCAATCACTTTAAATTAATTGTAGTTTTATCTATTTCAAACACTTTAAATTATTGTTAAAATATAGTCTATTTTCGTAATTTAGTAGTTCGTATTTCGTGTAACAACTCTCTATCATTCATCGCATCAAATCCCTCTTGAAGACATCTGATTCCAATATAAAACAAGATCTGTTTATAATTTATTATTCTGTTTATTCCCACAAGTAATTTTTTTTTTTTGCAAAATACATTTCATTTCCTATCAGATGATACAAATTTCCATTTGCTATTTCATCTTAGACTTCAACTTCTGAATAGAACGCTAGCTAATAAAAAAAAAAAAAAATTGTATTCCCTTTAAAACCTCAATCACACGTGAAAATGCAAATTAACGAGTAATTTTACACTAACAATCAACATAGAGGAGTTTTAATTAAATTGAAAGACAATTGAACAGTATCGAGAAATCAGCATTGATTAGGTTGAGCCAATTCTAAAAGAAAATTACATCATTTACTTTTTTCTCTTTTTTTTTTTTACTGTCTCTTGTAGCTGACTTTTTTTCTTTCTTTTTTTGTAATTCAAGCATTAATGAATGCAGATTATTCTGTTGAATAATTTTTTTAAAATGTTTATTTATTCGACAGATTGTTTCTTTCCATTTTTTCAAAAAATTATATTTCTGAAACCAAATGATTAATGTGATACATCATGAATTTCTTTCATACTAATTATGATGTAGATATTAATAAAAAAATAAAATAAGAAGACGTGAACTATTCATACATCTTTCTTTTATCTTACGTTATCCAATGTTACAATTTTTTCAACACATTGAATTTTATAACAAACAATTGTTCTGAATTGTACATTGTCGTGCAATATATGAAGTAATCATTTAGAGAGCAGCCTATAGACACGTATTTTTACCAGAAAGCACTAAAAAATTTTTTCTTTTTTTTTATAAAGTTTAAAATGAAAATAATGCTCTGCAATACTAGTATGCATTTCGAAAAAAATTTGGAAATAATGGAGAAATCTATAAAAGTTAGCGATTTAGGCCGAAATTTATTGAGGATCCTCTTGAGGTGTCAAAATTAATATCATGAGCGAACGTAGTGCTGTTTTTCATTTTAAGGTTATGCTGAACACCGGCCACAATAAACATATTTTAACGCAGCCACTAGTGCAATCTAGGGGAAGAAGCAGGCACCTCAATTTCTCCTCATGGCCGCTGGGAAGCGCTAGCGAGGCGCTTATAGATCCTTCTATAACGGTCTCCCATGGTCTAGAAGAATCTAGAAACTTCCAGAACCTTCTCCAATGGTATAATTAGGAAAAGAACAGCTCAAGTGAGTCAGCCTTGTTACAAATGGAGTGCGCGCTTGTTAAAAGTGAATAAAAAGTGAACTGAGAGAACTTTTGCTGGTTTATACAATGTGTTTAAGTGTTTTATTTGTAATTTATTGTGAAGAACCATAAATTGGTGTTGTTAGAAGTTTAGTGTGTTTTATCTAAACCGAACCCCCTTAGCAACTAGTTGCAGTAGCTAGATGGAAAAACGTTACACTATATATCACTTACACACAGACACACAGTTCAGGTTTTCAAAAACCCATCTTAAATACGTGGTTTTAACACAATTTCAAAACGCTTACAATATATTAATTCATCTTAATCTAATTTAGAAATTCAATTTGTAGAGCAAGTTAATGGATTGGAGGAGATCTCTCCAATAAATGCATGAATTTTTCGGTATTCTCAGTGTAACGTGAGCCTACCTTTTCCGCAGCCTTCAACCAGTACCAGTACTTGTAGCGAGAGATTATATATTAATGATTAAATTGAACAGTGGTGGAGGAAGGGATTTAAGAAATCTTATTTTGGCTAAGTGGAGAATGAAAGCAATTTTAACACCATTATGGGGAGTAATCTTAGCAATTCGGTAAGAAATACAATTGCTTAAAGTATTTCCGACTAGGGAGCTGGATCTGCAGGAGTTAGATCAGTTATATCAAATATTTGGATAAGCAATGACAACTTTGTTTCAGTTGTAGTAGGCAGAGTAGACTTTTGTTTAGTAATCTAATTCTGGAACTTCTGTCTAATAGTTTAGAGAGAATCTGAAACGTTGATTTGCTTAGATCTCAATTAAAATATCTTATTCGAATTCCAGATGGCCAAAATTGTGTAAGAGAGAAATTAGAGACGATTTATAAGAATCGGAGGATCGATTTTTTTTAACCTGCATTAAACACGTTTTACTTAGATTTAAGTAAACTGACTTTCACTTTCCAGAGTGGAAATAAAAATGCAAGCTGTACAATATGGATCTGGAATCAGCAATGTTCTTTCAGAGAAGCAGAACTTGGGAAGAAAATAGTCTCGTAAATAAACAAAAAATAATTGCATTCTGTGTACTGGATGTCTACCGTGTAGGATGGATCAATGTTTAAATTTCCTGCCTTGAAAAACTCCAACACTTGTAGGAAGTATAAAAATTTGGGCGAAAACATGGTTTACTTAGAAATATCTGCCTCTAAAGAAAGATTTAACAATTAACGAGTAGATGCTGGATAAGAATCCCTTACTTAACAATCTCTTGCGTAACTCTATCAAACGCTTGAGTAGTACCAGGAAATTCCGTATATTGAATTGAAGGATAAATGTGCCGTTGTTTAATTGGAGTCACATTAAGGAAGGTATATGATCTTAGTTAAAGAAGAAGAAAGTCGAAAATGTATTTGACAGCAGAAAGAGCCTCTGATATAAACCGCAGAAGGTTAAATATAAGATGAGATATAAATCACAGACGTTTAGACAAAAATATTTACAAAACTCAATCTTAAAAGGAGGGACAATATAAGAATTAATATTTCATAGTTGTTGTAGTTGGTTCCGCAGAGCTGGAAAGCATCAGAGATATTTTCCATGATAGCCTGCTTCTTTTTGTGGTCATCGATCGGTATCGGGCTCTATGCAAGCCTATGTTATTACACTGTTTGACAAAAACTTCCTGATGATGGGCGAACGCCCGAAAGCGGTCGATGAGTACAAAAACAAGCAAGCTATCATGGAAAATGTCTCTGATAAAATTAATATTCCCTTTAATTAAGATTGAAAATACAGCAATCTCTCGGTGTTCGTTGATTTCGGTTATCGCGAAAAATTTGACACTATTTTGGTCGGTTGCCTCAGATTTCGTCGGTTGCCTCGGATTTCGTCGGCCTACCCACCAGGATCCACGCGTCTCCTGTTCAGTGTGGTGTTGTTTCTCGATGTGTGAGCATCACCCCGAGCCAAACAATTCATTGCTTTCCAACATTTTTATTTTTTCTATTTTTTTTTTTTATATGTACTACGATTTACGGGGAAACAATTGCCTCAGTTTTCGTCGGCTTCGGAATTCACCGACTATTTCCGGACGGATTATCAATGAAAACCGAGGTTTCACTGTATGTCTTCTCGCTACTAACTACCAGTTTATATTTAAAATGCCGTCGATGAATATTTTCAATTGCTAATATTGATGACAAAATGCTGATTAAAATTACAAAATCCTTGTTTTATCAAAGTTTGTCCTTTATTTTGTTCTAGCCTTACTTCATTAGTATTTGAAGAACAATAAAATATAAAGCGAGTTGTCTTTATGTTTATTATATACGACATGATTGTAATTTTCAAGAATTACAAATAACCTAATGAATAAAAATAGTTAATTGTATTGCCATTGTTATAATATAATATTAATTTTGCAGGAATACTATTTTGAAACAAGGGTGATGTGCAGAAAATTAATATTTCTTTGAAGCTTAAACCAAAACAAACAGAACCTAGACATATGCATAACATCACAAAATTTAGAATTTATATATATATATATATATATCTACGTTGACCGATGAATAACCCTTTCTCATTATAATTTTAAATAGAACCCTCAGCAATGAATATGTGCCCATAATTCTGAATTTTCTCCCAGAGTCCTTGGGACGTCATCCATAAAGGGACGTCCGTTACTTTACACAGCACTTTATTTTCTAAAACGTATGCAATAAATAATTTAACACATAACATAAACTTATACTTCACATTAAAGTAAAATTAAACTACATTATAAACAGAATATTCATTATATAAACAATATAAACATTATTGTTATGGTTAGGAAATTCTAATATTTAATAGTAAACAAATTGTTGACACCGTGAGTATTTGTGAAAATTATATATATGTATATATATACGTATATTAACAAAATCCTCAAAACTGGCTTTGCTATCTAGCTCTGGGGCGGCCCACATTTCTGTGGCCTTGTGGCTTGTTCCCTATTTTTCTTTCGAGAGATGAGGTTTTGCCTCATCCTTTCCACGTGGTCCTGCCATTGCTTCTGTAAATCGTTTATCCGTTGCAACAGTTATTTCATACTCAATTCGTTTCTAATAATTCTCAATGGATGATTCTTCTCGACCGTTGCTTGTATGAAGGAAAAGGATCGTGAGTTTCGGTCTTTTTTTGAAAAAAATAAAAAAAAATTCTTGCCAACGTTTCGACAAATATATTGTCTTTTTCAAGGCATAAAAAATAAAAAAATAAAAACTATTAAATAATCTTTAAAACATATCAAACTTGAAAACTTATGTATAATTTTGTAAATAAAAAGTTGAGAACACCTCAACAACACAGAGAAATAGTCAGGTGATGAAAATGTTGAGGTGTTCTCAACTTTTTATTTACAAAATTATACATAAGTTTTCAAGTTTGATATGTTTTAAAGATTATTTAATAGTTTTTATTTTTTTATTTTTTATGCCTTGAAAAAGGCAATATATTTGTCGAAACGTTGGCAAGAATTTAAGTTTTTTATTTTTTTCAAAAAAAGACCGAAAGTCACGATCCTTTTCCTTCATAATTCTCAATCCAACTGTGGATTCAGGAGTGAACAATGTGCTTCCGAATGTATAAAACGCATATTCGTTGCCTCGATTTTCCATGGAGTTGAAGAGAAAAATCTGATCCGTCCACGTGTGAGATCTATGTAGTTAGCGCTGTGAGTGTCATAAAAATTTAATTGCATCTTCTTAGTTGTAATTCTTCCTAACTTCCTTATAATGGTGCCACACATTAAATAGAAACACCATAGTTCTACTCGACATCTTAGATAATTGAAGACGCTCAACTGTTCTATGAATCGGCCACTTATCTTGGATCTTACCGGCTTGACTCCCTTTTGTAAGTCATTTCCTTTTGTTTTTCCGCTTGAGATCTGAAGCCCTTACTACGGTCCTTTTCAGATAGTATACAACAAGTTGCTGGTCGTTTTCATTTTGAATCTAATTTCGGAATTTTTTTTTTTTTTAATTTAAGGCGCGTCAACATCTATGGTCATTGGCACCCGGGCCTTCTCTGTGTACTGCCGGCCTTCGGACAATGTTCTCTCGTTACCAACAACACTGTCCATCACCGGAAAGTGAGCTCAGGACTGTAGAGGCTTCTAGGGAGAAAAAATCTGAGGGCAGCGCAGCTGGACTCGAACCCGGGATAACCATTTCCCTTATTCCCTTCCCTTATTTCGGAATGTTAATTTTTGATATGTACTAAATAACCACGTTTTTGCTTCCATGAATAAAAACAGAATACTCTGTACCTGTGCTGGTGTGGGAGCTAGCGTCTGTATTAAGAGCCTGACTGTTACAACCGTATTTTTGTTTAAAGCACCCCACCTGTTATTCAGGCTGAAATTTTCGTCATTAAACTGTGCACAACTTTTTGGAATAAAGGTATAACGAGCAGAAGAATTGAAATCCTCTCTGACATTCAGGCCACATTTGGCTGCCATTTCCAGGTAAATCCTCGATTCATCCATCCCACAATATCATATTCAATATCCTTGCATGACGAAATGATCAAGAAAAAGTTTTTATATATATATTTCTTTAATTATAAACTACTGGTTCTGTTGTGTAGCTGCTGCTATACGTTTTGAGTCGCGTAGAAGATTCAATAAGAAGATTGTATTCCAGAAATTTATATACGTAATTAAATAATATTTATACAATTTTCTTTCATTCCAATTATTAATTTTATTGGTTTCCTTTCTTTTTCCAATATTTTATGATACTATAAATAGATATCATGCTCACACCTACAACAATGCTGCGATTTCATGGGCCAACTGTAAAGTCACATGGCCCGAATGGAAAGTTACATAATGTAAAACGGATCCAATATGAACCGGCAGAGAAAAATGATAATAAGCTGGAAATATATATATTATTCTTATATCATTTAAACGACCATTCATTATTAAAGATATTACAATTCTAAAGTGTTCCTATAGAGCAAGTGATTTGTTGATTATATTGCACTGTCTACATGAGATACAACGTTAAAACTGATGATATTTCCATCAGTTACAACTAGCTCTTCCCAGCAGTGACATTATTTTCCATAAGCTCTCGAAGAAGAGCTTCAGTACAATAATATACACTACCATTATGCAGCATAATTACATCATCAATTGTAATAAGAGATGCTAGTTACAGTGTACATTTAATGCTGATATATTGTTTAGTGGGTAATGCCAGTGGCAGTTAAACAGTCTCCTTACCTTCTTGCCATAAAATCACAAACACACAGATTTTTGTAGATTATCTTATTAATTATAATTATAATTAAAGCATACGTTTATATATTATAATATTCTGCTTCATAAAAGGCAAAGAATGAGACAGTACAACATAATCAGACAAATTTGTAACTAATTATTTGATAATTAATTATTATTAAAATTAATATAATTGATACATATGTTTAACTTCAACTATAAGTAGGCAGAAAGACTGCTATGAGAATCTTGGTCGGGTAAAAAAACCTAACCGAACAATGGAAACATTGTTATTATCATTGCTAATCACTATAATTGAAACATAAGTTCATTTATAATGTACATGTATTGTTTGAAACTACGTCAAAGACATCCTTTTGTTTTTTTAATGATAAAATTGCAAGTAAAACGTCGACAAAAAAAAAACTTTTTGTAGAACAAACATTGGATCCCTCGATGCGTTACGAAAATAATGATACAAAGCGAAGAGATAAAAACAGATGCAAGGAAAGCGTATGCAATTTAGGAAAAATATATTAATTATATCTGCGAAAAATGTAGAGATCAATTGGGCGAGCGAAATTTTCGTGCGTTTGGCCTGAAGTTCAGTGCCCGGGCGGGGACTATTCCTAGAAGTACAGCCGATTTTTTTTTTTACGAGATCGGTATTGAGCACAGTATATTATCAAAACTGATAGACGAGATCATTGTAGAATCCCTAGCTATTAATAACCGTCACATTTACAGTTATAGAAGTTCAGTTCGACTATCTAATTGAAAATAACCAATAAATTAATAATAACTTGTAATGTATTGGTGTGATGTGTATTTGTAGTATGCTGGTAGGCTGTGTAGCACGAGCGTTTTCCTAAAAGGGCTTGTATGTATGTTTGAAGAAAAGAATAATTAAGAACACACTGGTAGAGTAAATTAAATATATTCTCTAAGAGAAATTAAGTACTTTGAAAATCACAATAAAATCTTATAATAAATTCTTATAACTTGATACGTATAGCTCTGATGCGTTCACCTTGATTTCTAGCACAAGTCTGTCTTTAAAATATCTCTTCTCTTTGTTCCTTCAATTCCTCCCCTGTGAGGAGAAGGGGTAGTATAATGCCATAATTGTCCTTGAACCTTACAAGTAACTGGACTTGTATACCTGGTCTTGTGCTTTTGCAAGGGAATGTCAATCTTTTTCTTAATTTTGATTTATTTATAAATTAATATTATTTCCAAGTTTCTTGCATCCATCACAAACTGATAAAAATTATATATATAAAAAAATAGAAACAAATAACTAAATATGAGTTATAATAATTATGTGTTTTTTTTTTAAATTTTTGTAAAATATTTGTCTAAAGATTGATTGGTAAGGTGGTTATAGCAGTGCGATATGATCGAGCAGGCCCACTGACAAGTTGCAAATTTGTTGCACAAATAAAGTGTTTCACTCAGACCAGATTCACCATTCCACTCTCTTCTGACAATCAGCCCCGTGGAAAAATTTATAAGGAAGCTTAATTTCTTAACACTCCATCCCTAAAGGAAGTTCCAAGGGCAGCTAGCATATAGCAGGCATGATCACATCCTTTACTTCTTGTCAATGTACCCTTCACTTTCATTAACCTTCCCTAGCTTTTCTGTGTACTGCCGACATCCTCGTACACCCCAACACTAGCCTATTCACTTATGCTGATGATATAGAAATCCTATCACCTCACACCGATCCCGTTCTCTCCAGGCGCTCCTTGCGAATCCATCTCCACTCACTTGAATCCTGGCTAACGAAATGGAGAATAAAAATCAACCTTAACAAATACCAATACATAGTCTTCACATTAAACAAAAAACTACTCCCTCCCATCTATCTGGTCAATACTCCAATTTCTCCCGCAGACCACGTTCGTTATCATGGACTATAATTAGACAAGCGACTCACATGGAATCTACATACGAGTCTTAAACGAATCACCCTCAACCAACGCTTCAGACTTCTGGCTAGACTTCCTGACAAACGCTCTAAAATAACGTTTCTAAACAAGAGACAGCTTTACATCTCACTGCTCGCTCCAATTTGGACATACTGACTAGAACTATACGGCACTGCTAAGCGTTCCAACCTCAATAGTATTCAAACCCTTCAGTCAAAAATCCTCCATCGCATTGTCGACGCCCCTTTTTACGTAACCAACCGCACCATTCACTACGACCTCGCCAAATTCCGATACAACAAATTCCACAATCACCTATCCCTCCATCCAAACCCCCTCGTCCAAGCTCTTTATTCAAACTCATCCCCAAAGACGGCTAAAGAGCCGTTGGCCTCGCGACCTCCTGGATAACTGACATTCACAATATTTCATGATACAGTATTCCTTACATCATATTTACTTGTTGCATTTATATAAATCATGCAGTTGTAAATATTGAATAAATAAATTTAAAAAAAAGAAGAAAAAGTTAGTACCTGATCAGAAATAGTCTCGAGATATTTACGTCTTCAGCGAATGGAATGTTGAGGCCATTGAGTGTTGGTCGTTGCAAATCTCACACCACTAGTCGTCTTGTAAATGGGGCAACTATAATCTTGTAGGATTGATATTTTTAACCACTCACGTGCACATGTTGCTCATTATATTCATTATCTTTTGGAACCACCTTGCTACTGTTCTTGGGTAACAACCCAAGAACAGGCCGTTTCTAAAAATTAGCAGTGTCTAAAAATCGCAAAGTCACATTTCCGTTCAACACATTTTGACTGAAAAACCTATCGGATCTGATATGATCCGACCTAATGGAATATCAAGTGTTTGTGATCTCTGCGGTTTTTATTATTTAACTATTTTGTGCAAACACACAAATGTAAATTTTAGTGGAAGAACGAAATAGAAAAATAATAGTTTTGAGTTACAGTTGTAAATATTCAATAAATAAATAATAATAAAAAAAAAGCTATTCTGTGGATAAGCCTCTTTGCCCACATCTCAACCACAAGGCGGAGTGGTAGGAGATTAGAAGGGAACATTCCTCATTGCTTCCGTCAAACTTAGAAATATACTAGATTTAGAGTTTACTTGAAAGTGACCAACTTTGCTTTATTTGCCCATGCCAACATTCATCACAGTGTACTATCATAGGTTATTGGCGGTGGGGGGGTTGGGAATCTTACGTCTTGTCTGCTGAGAACGCGATTGGCTTTACTTACACTTTTCGAGATTTCCTAGGTTAAATGTAATAATCCCTTAGGACTTATGGGTGGCTTTTCTTGAATATGGTATCTCTATTTTCTCTTGTTTTTCATTATCCATTATTGAGTTATCTAATAGAAATTGATGAGCGACTTTTAATGATATACGTTTAGAGGCCTCCAATTTCTTCAAAAGATTCTGTAAAAACAATCCATCTTAAATCTGTTTCATGAATTTTCATTTTTAGTTGAATAATTTTATACACTACCAACTTAGTGCAATATTTTAGCTGCAATGGCGAAGTATAATTTATTTTTTCAAAACAGATTTTTTTTTTCATTTTTTTATTTTTAGAAAACCTGCTTAGGTACAAAAATTTTTATTTCTATCAGTGGTGTCCAAGATAAAAAAAAAAAAAATAGATTAAGTTTTCCATTTCTTAAAGAATGGTGATGAAAAGCAGCAATGGCTGCATTACTTCAACATAATAGAAAAGGTTTTTTCTTTTACCCCCCCAACAATAAGACCAGTGAACAGCCTTGAAAGGTTTTCGTGCATTCAATTGAATTCCTTTCTTGTTGGTGGCCTAGGGAGGGGGAGAATACGTAGAAATTAAAGAAGTTTTCTTTTAAAAGAATCTAAATAGAACGGATGCCATTACAAGAATAAATAATGCAAACTATTTAGATATTCTGGGTTTTGTTCAATACTGGTCTTTTATGTGAATTACTGTAAATTCAGCAAACTATATTCTTATTTTCATATCTATGTTAATTTTATGTTCTAATAGATTTACAATTTGCTGTATATATATATATATATATTAAAACAAAAAGTAACTATTGAAATGGATAAGCTCATCAGGAGAGATAGTTAGATACTTTAACAAGAGAAGATCACAAGTTTACTAACCATTTTTTTTTGGACTGAGAGATATATTTGGAAGAATGGGGTTTTATGAAAAAAAAACAAAAAAAACGCTAAAATCGGATATTCTGGATGTTGATGTTAGTAAGAAAATATGGTACTAGAACAAAGATACATTGGATGTTTGATTGAAGAAATTCAATTCAATGAAGACTAGGAAAATTCTTGGTAGAAACTTAATGGTTGAACAATATCCCTAATGGCTAGAAGCTTTTAAGGTTGATGTATATAAACGCCTCCTTTCTATTTTCCAATATTTTCCTTACTGCAGCGATGCCGTCAAGTCAAATTTACCTTTACTAAACACTCTACCCTGTTAATCTGCTTATCGCTACAAGAAATTCCAGCCAGCTCCTCCTTATAATTCTTACTTTCCACTTTTAAACTGACCAACCTCTCCTCCTCTTTCTATAAGATATGTATTTGTTACAGTATCCATTTTGTGGCTATCGACCAAGTTTTAGTGCGTTCTACCGATTTATAAAACTCTTATCCTCTCATCATTAGCGGATTAAATTTAAGTATTGCAGAATATTATGTTTCCTAATCCAATTAAATAATTTAAAAATAAATGTAGTCAAAGAATTTACGATAAAATTAATATTGATATATTTTTTTATATTTTAAATTTGGCTCTTTTTTAATATGAACTAAATTAATTAAATAAAAAGTGTTCCGCCCTTTTATATAAATGGAAGATCCTAGGATAGTTTTTGTATAAAAAAAAGGAAAGGTTCGTCAAAAAATTACAGGATCTTCTTTTTAGCATGGTCATGGAATGGATTAAAAATTACCTAATATTTAGTACAATATTAAAAGAGAACATTTTTAAATATTGAGGAAAAAAATTAAATTAATTAAAAGCTTAACTTGATACTACAGAATATAACAAAATATGTGAAAAACCTCTATAAACAAGAGAACTTATATAATGATTAATAATGTTGGCTAAATGAGGATAGAGGCTTTAGTTGACAAGTAGCGACAAATTTTTGTAACAGCAGATTGTAGTAGAAACGTCAAGTATAACATGCATATAGTGTATGGGAGTTGTGATGGATGCCAGAAATTATATCTATAAATATAATTTGAAGAAAATTATGATTTGAAAGAAAAATGCAATTTGGTTGGCAAAAAAGGGAAGAAGACCCAGGTATAAGACACCGTTACAGAAGAGGTCAAAGAACTTAGACGGCTTTGTCTTTTTTCCCCTTCTCACAGGGGAGGATTTGAACTACCAAGAGAAGGCATTCTTTCTCCAGTTGTGACGAATATAAAGATAATATATTAATTTCTTATTTTCAATGTCTGAATTAGAATTATTATTTAACAATGAGAATAGACAGTACATAGCGTCTAATTTTCTTTTACATACATCGATCACATTCTTTGTATATGCCAGCTTTGAGTCTAATATTAAACCTAAGTATTTTACTTCTTTTTTTCCATGGTATTTTACATCATTTACTTTAATAAAAGAATTGTCAAGAACTTAAACGGAATGAATTAAAAAACCTCCGTTTTAATATTATTGAGCCTTGATTTTTCCATGTTTTGAAATATTTAAAACTTCTATCATGATCTTGACAATGTTTGCAATGGTGTCCAGGAAAATATAATGAAGCGGTATCATCGGAAAATAATGTACAGTTGGCTTTGTGTTTGACTTTGGTTAGGTCATTTATGAAAATGTTACAATGAATCGGCCCAAGACCTGAGGTAGACCAGAGGTTAGAAGTGGCACTCTCTACCGTTTCGTAAGATTTTCTATTAGATAAATAACTTTTGATGAAATAAATTAAGTATCTAGGAAAATCGATTTGGTTCATGATCACTGAGCTTCTTGAGAACTCCTGTTCTTGCTTTCAGCCTTTCAGTCTTTTCATTTCTACAGAGTTCAGATATCCATAGCAGAGATATCTGTACAATGGCGGATCATCTTTTCAGTTACCGTCTGGCATTTTCTGATCTTTAGAGGTATATTTCCCTGACCACCTACTGCAAGTATTGATGTCTGCGATTCTATGAGGTGACTAGATTTTAAGTGCTTCACGTCTTAGAATGGCTTTCATTTCTACGTCAAAATTTGACGCTATTCTACTGAAGCGTAAATCAGCTGAAAGTACCCCAGAGATTTAGAGATTTAAAGCACAACTTTAGCCAGTTATTTTAGTTTAATAATTGTCATTATTCAACTATTCATACAACCTATGGTGCAAAGACCATAAAAGCCAAGGCTTGCCAGACGGCGCTTTGTATTGGGGGACGTATGGTAAGCATGCCGCCGTTCTCTCGCCGTTTTTGTTCTAGCCTTCCCTACCTACATAGGTGCGCTACCAATGTAGCTTTTTCATTTTTTCTCACTATGCTGGATCAACACCCAGCACATGATTACTTTGACTTCATGGGAATCGAATTCTGAATTTTCACACAATGGCGAGTGCGCTAGCCACTATACCAACGCGTGCGGACAATAAAATATATCATAAGTTTTTGGAAACATCGTTTTGTTATAGAAAAATATACAAATATATTTGTTTAAACTGAATAGTATTTTCTATCTTTTTAAAATGAATACAATTGACTCCGAGTAGTGAATAAAAACCAAAGAGTTACAGATAGTAAGAGTCTCTGGCTGGTAGAAACATGGCAGAGGCAACAAGGCATGACACCTCGCATAATAAAAATCGCCGATTGCCAAGCCTTGGCTTATCATGGGCTTTTGCTTCAGCTTTGGTCCAGTTTTATGAAGACATCCGTTTTCTGAAAAAAACCTTTGGAAGGATGTTGAAATGTATTTGGTATGTTGAGTTGTTGTGTTTGTAGTAGTAGGTTGGTGTAGCACGAGCGGTTTTGTAAAAGGCTTGGTAAAGTATGTAAGTTTTAAGAGAGAGAAGTAATAAGAAATAATTAAGAAAACACTGGTAGATTAAATTAAATATATTCTTTAAAGATATTTAAATGCTATTCAATAACACAGCAATATGCTTATTAATTTACTGAAATTAGTTGGGATAAACTCTTACGTATTTAACTTATATCTGGTTCTGATTCCTGAAGTGTTCTGCTTCGGTGTCTGTTTCAGTTTGTTCTGGTTTGAAAGCAGAATGCAGACTGTGTTGAAGGAATGTCTTCTAATTGTTCGTTCAAATCTGCCCCGGTGAGAAGAAGAGGCAGACAATGCTAACAAGGTTCATGAACTCTTCCTGTAACTGTACTCTTCTACCTGCGTATAGCCTATTTTTGCCAACGAGCTTTGCATTTTCTTCATATCGTAATTTTTTTTAAATAAAATAGAATAGATATAATTTCTTGCATCCATCACAATGTAGAGAAGAGTAGGAAAAGTAGGAGTCATTTATATATTCTTTCAGACTATAGAGGCAAATTGGATTTTTAAGGTTCAAAATATTCACAGGTAACGATAATAGCATTTTTAGACTTTAGACGATCAGAGCGAACAAATTTGACACAAGAGTGATAAAACGATTATTTTTTTTTTTTTTTTTTTTTTTTTTTTTTTTTTTTTTTTTTTTTTTTAATCGGGGGGGCCAACGCACTGCGACCTCAATCAGGTCTATTGTGCTATGCCCCCTGGGTGCCACAGGCCTGCCCATAGCACCCGAACGGATGCCCAGTTGAACATCCGTTCTACAATACATCCATCAGGTTAAGATCCCTGAGGAATCCTAATACCCTTATGGGCTCTAGAGAGGGTATGTCCCCCTCCTCCACCTGGTAGCTGCCCAGGTTCCTGAACCTTCTCTGAGTGGCAGCCTCGCAGTCTGTTAGGATATGTATTGGAGTTTCCTCCAACTCCCCACAGAATCTGCATGAGCTGTCACTTTCCAAGCCCAGCTTCACCAGGTGTCCTCTAAGTCGGCAATGCCCCGTGAGGAAACCCGTAAGTACGCGGAGCTTGTTCTTACTCAATCCAATGCAGGCCTCCGACCTCCGTTGTTTTATAATTTCCCAAGCAGATCTTGGCCTGCCGCAACCCGGGGAGGGAGTACCAGAGTTGAGATCTCTTCGTCTCCTCCTCCTTCCTAAGTTCCTCTAACAGAAACTGGTCGCTAATCCCACAAAAAGGTTCCGGCCCCAGAAGTGGGGTCATAGCGCCTGTCTTGGCCAGGGCGTCGGCCATCTCATTCCCTTCAATGCCACGAGAGTGCAACTTTGTTCCTGCTGCCCAGATCGTTAAGTTTATCTAGGCACCCAAACCATTTTAGAGTTAATAACTGGTGCACCCAGAGCTCCAATGGCTGCTTGACGATCAGAAAGGATTACAATCTCCTGATTCCTGTATCCCCTATCGAGGTTAAATTGAACACATCTTCCGAGTGATAAAACGATAATACACACTTTATAAAATTAAAATTTCCAAGATACTATGTAAATTCAAAACAACATTAACTAATTCGTGTACTACAGGTACTCTTATTAAACAAAAGATACTTTTTTTTTTTTTTTTTTTTATAAATTAGTAGAATGTGGATAAAGTTGTTAAGAAATCTTAGAACTTGCAGTGCAAAATTAATGCGGTCATAACTCACGTAACCTCCTTATTGTCTAGAAAGAATGAAAGGAAGATTTTAATTTATTAACTACCACACCTGGAACACTCCTGTGGGTGGAAGAATAATAATGTTGTTATATTATTACAATAAGAAGATAGTAAAAGTTATTAGCCTATAATTTAATAACTATTCCTCTATACTTTCTAGTAATAATGAATTCAAGATTTATGTAATGCCCCATTATATTCTTATTATTAAAAGGATAACTGTACAAATAATTTAAATTAAGCTCTGTGAATTATTATGATTTAAATTTTAAAATCATTCAAAACATTTTCTATCATTTGTAAGAATGTCCATTATTAATAAGCAGATCAGCTGTTTATCTAAATGGAGCATCATTTTGTTCCAATCATTTTAGCACATCAAAAAATTGGAATGCTAAAATTTTTATTTTCTTCTATTGTGGGCAATCTTCAAATGCAATCATATTATATCTTCAACTAAAAATTGAAGTAAAATAAAAATAAAAATTGAAGTTTTTAAGACAATTACATGTTTTCAAATTTACTGAAAAGGAAAATGTAAATTTTTGGAATTTGATCTATATGTGTTCCACAGATATTGACGGCGCGTGTGAATTGATGAATGAATAGATAAAGATAGAATAGATAGATAAAGATATTTGCTTCTTGTACCAAGAAAAAAACAGCCAATTTGTAAGTGTAATTCAAGGATACAGTATGTAAGTTTTGGATTGACGTTTCTCATGTCCTTGTTATTACTTTCTCTTACTCCTAGTAAGAGGAAGTATTGTAATTGTGTCAAATTTTCGATATCGAGTTTTCACCGGAAATATCCGTTTTGAGGTCCCCTGAGTCCAAAAAAGTGGTTTTTAGCAAATGGTCTGTGTGTGTGTGTATGTATGTGAACAGCATAGCTCAAAACCCTAAAAACTCGTAGAAAGTTGAAATTGATATTCCGTTTAGAGGTCACCATGGGATCTGACGTACGTTATCTGTCAAAATTCCTCAACCGGAAGTACCACTTTACAGTTGGATTTTTTTACTTTTTTTGCGATTTTCTCACAAAATGGCTCCAACGATTTTCTTCAAACTTGGAACATAAACTACACATACAAAGAGCTACAACTTTATTTGAAACATTTCTCCAGGAAAATGCTTTAAGGGCACTTATGAGGGAGGGGTGGGGTTAGGTTTTCATCTAAAGTGGTATTTCAATTTATTAGATAATTCTGTCTTCTAAATAATGTTGATTAAAATTAAATATGTTGTTGAAATTCCGAGTTTGAAAAAATCGGATAACCGGAAGTGCGGTAACTTTACCACTTTACTGAATGATTTTTTTCCCTTTTTCGCAATTTTCTCAAAAGTGGCTCCGACGATTTTCTTGAAACTTGGCATATAAACTAAACATGCAATGATCTACAATTTTTATTTGAAACATTTCTTTGGAAAAATTTATTTAAGGGCACTTTTAGGAGAGGGGTGGGGTTATATTTTTCTCTAAAGTGCTATCACAGTTGTTGTGGTGGTTGGTTCCGCAGAGCTGGAAAGCATCAGAGACATTTTCCGTGGTAGCCTGCTTCATTTTGTGGTCATCGACCGGTTTCGGGCGTTCGCCCATCTTCAGGATGCGTTTTTCAGACAGTGTGACAACACAGACTTTTCACAGAGTGTGAAAACTAAGTTTGCTCTGTGCAAGTCTGTGTTGTCACACTGTCTGAAAAACGCATCCTGAAGATGGGCGAACGCCCGAAACCGGTCGATGACCACAAAATGAAGCAGGCTACCACGGAAAATGTCTCTGATGCTATCACAGTTGATTATACAATTGTATCATCCAAACAAAATTAATTAGAAATAAATACATGGCCAAAATTCCGAGTTTCAAGAAAATTAGTAAACCGGAAGTGCGCTTTTACTGAACAGTGTTTTCAGTTTTCGACGAATCTCATTAAATTGGTACACAAACTATAAAAGCTGTCAATTATAATTTGGAGAACTGGAGTAAGAGAAAGTTGTGTGAGTGTTTCACACCAGATTTTTTTTTTATTATTTCTTTGATTTTTCCTTTTAGTGTGGCTGTTAATGTAATTTTTATATTCTTTCAGTTCGATTATTTTTTAATAAAATCAAAAGAAATGATCAGAGATATTTTCCGCCACCACAACAACCACAACTAAAGAAATGTTATCATAGTTAATTTTCAAAATTAAATTTCATTATTGAATTTATGATAAAGTTTAATTAAATTAATAATTTCCTAATTAAAATAAAATTTCATAATTAGTTTTCATAATTAAAATGAAAAAGCAATAATAATACTCGTAATTTATATAAAACGGAAGAAATTGTTAATTTCTTCTATATTAATAAAACCAAATTAAACATAAACAAGAATGAATGACAATATTAATAAATTAAACAAAACAGAGATTTTCAAATCTCTTTTATTTGAAAAATTAAAAATAAAATTAGAAATAGAATCGAAAGCAATTGAAGTCCTAATAATTGAAGTTAAAATTCTTTGATTAATAACGGTCTATAATTCAAAATTCTATGAAACAAATCCATATAAAACAGACCCCCAATCCTTTCCATTAAGCAATTTCATTACTTCTTTTTCATCCAGCAATTGAAGACCTAGAAATTTTATTCTAAATTCAATCAAGATTTTGGACATTTGCCGACAAAAATTGGTATGTAGGTAACTTGGGTATCAAATTACAAATTACACTTGAAACCACCTAGAGTTTCTATCTTTTCTCCAGGGTACGTAGTTTAATTCCTAGATTGTTATAGGGAATTATTGCACTGCGACTTGAAATATCTATTGTGCCCTCGGAGTCTTCTCAGTGCACTGCCGGCCTCCAAGCAGTGTTCTGTAGTACAGACTACACTGCCCATCACCGGACAGTGAGCCGTAGAGGATCCTAGGAAGAGAAAATCTAAGGGCAGCATGCTGGTTTCGAACTTGGGACCTCCGCATGGCTAGTCCAGCCAGCTACCACTGGGCTAATCCCTTTCTTCTCTCTTGGCTTACGCCAATTAACTGGAGACGGAGACTCTAGTTTGTGTACTGTGTTTGTCCTTGTCTGCAAAGGGTAAAGTGTATATGCAGTTTGAGTGAATTGCGTCCTGTTCTGACGGAGAGCATGGTGTACTGAGCTGTGGTAAACCGTGTAGTCGCTGCTCCCCAAATAAGTGCATGCAATAGATATCCCTTGCGGACAAATTTAATTCCTAATACCCGATCTTAGTTTGCTATTCCCGCTCGTTCAGTAATTAAGTGATCAACGTTACCTATTAACTTTATTTTTGAAAATTCAATGGTGTTTATATTGGAAAGCTCAAACTAATTTTATATACCATGATACACTCTAACTTATTGCAATATGGGAGCCTTTCCAATTGAAATAATTGTAGTACTTTATGTTTATGTTGAGTGAATATGTGACGCGCATAACCCCAAAACGACAAATTCTAGGACATAATTCAAACTTGTTCTTATTGGCATTGGGAGATCACTAGATGATTTAATTAGATAAGTTTTCGGTCAGAAATACTTAACTCGAAGCTCCAACTAATTATTCTGTTATTGTTATTTTATCAAAAATCGTTACAACCAGTGGCGGCAGTTAGTGAAAATTTTCACTGGGGTGATGCATACACAAAATTAGAAATGAAATTCATTTTGTCCCAAACAGTAATCGATTTATTAATAAGTAAATTATGTATGTATTAAAAATAAATAAATAAATAAATGTGCATTATTAAACATTTGAAAATAAAATCAATTCTCCAACTTTTGCATTGTCTAAATTCTCTAATGACTTTTCGTAAAATAGTTCTGTAACGGCATTTGTTCACTGACTAGTGTCTGGATTCATTTTTTTTTTTCCTTGCAGTGACAAGTATTGCTTGCAAACGAATTGCATTTTTATAATATTGTACACATTGTTATTGTTTACAAATACTAATACAATTTAGTTTTTGTTTTTGCTTGTAGGGTGCATCAGTGTCATTCTGTACCAACCGCTACTGGGATCCTAAGATTTCATTCACAATTCAATCACGCATGCATCCATACATACATTCACCCACACAAACATACATTACGCACATTTACGACCATTTCGAAAATTTGACACGATTGCAATACTTTTCTTGGAGTAGTGAAAAAAAATAAATAAATAAATAAAATAAAAGTAACACTTGATGAGCAAAGAGCAAAGTCTATTTCAGTCAACTGCAATCGTTTGGCCTTTTACTTGCCGCTGATGCAATTCCAAAAAGGAGAGGTTTAAGAAAAATTCAGAAGGTACCTTTAGGATAAAAAAATATATTTTGTAAAATTCTCAATACTTATATTTTTCAAGAGAATATATCTTATCTAGTACTACTTCAGGACATGAAGAGGTCTTCTTGGAGAGGATGTTTTAGATTGACAACAGGCTGGTGTCAAAAGACATAGAATTTCAAGGTCGGGGTACACTAAATGATCCGAAAAAAAAAATTGCTTACAGAATAAAAATGCAAAGTATCTGTCATAACTGAGTTGCGCTTTATAATTCAATGAACGTGATAACGTGCTTAGGCCGTAAAGAGGTCTACAGTTCCCAAGCGGGGAACATAGTAGAAACTGATTAATAGAGAGTAAGGTGCTAAGAGAGAGTAGGTGTGAAGCAGGGAATTTCCACAACCACCCAGATATAAATGAGCTAGTTGTTGAAGCGTAAAGAGTCCCCTATTCTATATTACTAAACTGGTATAATTACTAAACTTAGTATGTGATTGCCTGCTATATTGTTTGTTGGTTTTTTTATTATATATAATTTGATAAATAATTTTATTTTAACTATTCTAACTATTGGTATTTAGATTAGTATTAAAGACTTATTAACTGGGGATAAATAGTTTAATGTTGAAGGCGAGAGACAAATGAGATTTAGTTAGGAAGTTCCGTCATGTTAAGTTAGCTGTTATACAGCCGCTAGGCTTTTGTCACCGCTCTTCAACACTTACCGAAGCGGAGCTTAGTAGAAAATGTCTTCTAATAATATTAAATATTATAAACATTTTAACAACAATAGTTTTACAACATCGTTATGCTTTTGGTGTTATTAGAACAACAGCAACAAGGAATTGATTTTGTATTCACCAGATTTAATAGAAATTTTGTTAACCAACTGAACATTTAAAACAAATTTCTTTGGAATCTTTTAAAATGGATCTAAATCCTGTCCTTAAATCTATAAAAATAAAATTATTCTTCCTATTTCCACAGATCACTTGAAGAAGATACTTTGAATGAATTTTGGAAATCCCGGTGAATTATAAACATTGAGGGCGTACAGTTTTCACCGGATAATCATGTATTTAGATCTCGCGTACGATCCCAGTTTTTCTGTCCCCACTCTTAGGGATCATCTCCGGACTATGCGGACACCTACAAAGAAGTTGAAATGTTGTTCCATCTTTCTAGCCACATAATGTGTTCATAATGTGTGAGTGTTTCCTAAGAAGGCAGTGATTCTTCTATGATGAGGAATTTCAATGTACTGGATCATAAAAGGGCCATCCAGGAAAAGCTTACAGTATTTCTGCTCCGTAACACATGTTTTCATGTGAGCCAATCTTAATGGCCTTACATGCAAGTTTATAAGAAATAGGGAAGTAAGTTTCAAGATCGGAGCCAAAGGTATGAGGGAGTATTCGTACTCACATAGGGCGAAACTTCCCTATGTTTCACGAGACGGCTATCCCGTCGCGGAACCTCATACTAGCCTATCCATCGCGTCCTCGTCGCTGGCTCTGGTAACATCTGCGCTCCACTTTGGTGGAAGCGTAGGTGGCCAAGATGGATGGCGAACGCAGAGGGTAGCCCTCGGGCTATTTGGGAACCTAGCACTCCCACGTACCTCAGCTACAATTACAGACTAACAAATGCAGTGGTATTCCCTTTAGGAGTGTGAGTAGGTGGAGATTTTCTTTTCTTCCGCCCTCTGTTTGGGTCGCCATAATTTATGTGCGGCCTGAATCTCTTGCAGTGAATTCTTTTGCTGCGGAGCCTCTGGGGGAATTCATACTGCATCACTTACACCTAAACGCCTTAACATTAAACACTTACACAATTACAGTTTTACACGCCAGTGGCACGTGCTGGTGCCACCCACATGTTTGCCGTGTGTGGATACCTGTGTCGTGGGGAAAGGAAGTCCTGGTGGTTGAGGGCGCAGGTTCACGCTAGAGGCAAGTTACCTCAGCGGGCCTGGCAGTCCAACACACCACTTTGGTTCCGGACTCCGCTAAACAGGCGGCCAGAGCCTAACCCAGCTCTGGTCAATCGGCTAGCGTAAAATACGCATGGGTGAGCTCCTGGGTATTGTGGGCCTTGGCTCACAATCCCTGGGCGCTATATCTCTGGGGTAGCTCTGGCGCTTCTTTATAGCGTCCCAATTTGTGAGGCTCCGTGGAGGGTGGAGAGCTCCGGAGATGAATTTTTTAACTTAATTTATGGATTTAAATCAAGTAAAATCGTCAGCCGAGGGCCCCTTAGAGGAGGGGGTCATCGGTGGTGGGGGAAACTCCTCTGTGCATCTAGGGTTGGGCGACCAGGGCTCGGATGCACTTGGGGGGAAACTGGATAGTATTTCCAGGAGTATGGAGAACCTGCTTCTGGAGGAGAGCGCGCCAATAGTCGCTGCGGAGGACTCGTCCACCTGCGGAGATGAATGGCACGTGGTCAAAGGAAAGAAGCGAGGCAATTCTGCGTCGGCCACGGCTGCTGCGAATTCCTCTGCGAAGGAAAAGGAAGCTAAGCCAACTTCTGGTAAGGTGTCTAAGGCAACTGAGCAGAAGAAGAAGCTTAGTGGAAGATACAGGCAAAGGCGTGCGAAGAGGATGAGATCTGCTCAACCTGCATCTGCATCAGCTGAGGATATACCTATTGGGGCTCAAAAAAGATCCAGAACCCCGGGGGACACGCCGCCTGGAATCCAGCCGGCAGGTAAGAAGCCCAAGATAACGGAGGCGGAGAGAAAGCTGTTTCTGGCCATAACCGGCAGCGATCCCTCCGAGCCTCTCTCTGAAGATGACGCTTCTGTCATCAGAAGGGGGATGCTCGCCATCGTTAGGAAAGCCATACAGGAACAGTCATGCAGACTGAAATTTATTCAGTCGGGCATGGTCTCTGAGGGCTGGTTTCTTCTGGCCTGCTTTGATCAGGCAACATTTGACTGGGTGTTGGAGAACGTTAAGCCTGGTTGGGAGGGAAGGCACTTCAAGCTTATGAAGGCGTCTGAGGTCCCTACTATGGCTAGGATCTCTATGTTTATTCCAGAGGGCAAGCATACCAGCGAACAAGTGCTGAAAGGTCTTGCCTTCCAAAATAATTTGGATGTAAGCCGATGGAGGAACGTGTATCGACAACAAGTCGAGAAAGGAGTATCCTTGGCTTACAGGATTGATGATGCTTCTGTCCAGGCGTTGAGGAAGGTCGATTTTCGTCTTTTCTTCGAGATGGGCAGGCTCTTCATCAGGTTGAAGAAGGAAGATGAGGATGCTCCTACCACTTCTTCTGAGGCAATGGAGCAGGATACAGGTAGGGCTGACCAAGATGGCAGCAAATAAGGTAGGTGGTGATTATTATTATCATTATTATTACTATTATTATTATTGTTTTGTTTTTCACCTATCTGTTTCCTACCCGTGTTTTATTAGGATCTAACTCTTCCAATGTTGACTTGTGATTATGGCGGTTGACAGGGTAGAGATGATACAAATTAACTTGCAGCATAGCAAAGATGCAACGGCTAACTTATGCCGCTGTATTGCTAAGTTGCATACATATTTTATTTTAATACAAGAACCTTATGCCTTTAAAGGTTTGGTTCGAGGACTGAGTGTGGTTGATGGCAGACTATTCGTGGCGGATGGCGGGGACATTCCTAGGGCATGTATTTTTGCCAGTCGGGGTGTCGACGCTGTCCTGCTTCGACAGTTCTGCTGTCGGGACTTGGTGGCGGTGAGGGTTGGTCTGGGGGTTGGTGGGCGTCGTCGCGACGTAGTTGTGGCTTCGGCTTACTTCCCCTATGATGGCCCCTCTCCTCCTCCTCAGGAGTTCATGGGTTTGGTTCAGTATTCGGAGACCAATGACATACCTATTATAATAGGGTGTGACGCGAATGCGCATCATGTCGTCTGGGGTAGCAGCGACACCAATGGTAGGGGTCGCGCTCTCATGGATTTCCTGGTGGGCACGCGATTAGAGGTCCTGAATAGGGGTACTGAACCCACTTTTGTTACTAGGATTAGAAGACAGGTTATTGATATTTCCCTTGCTTCTAGGAATTTTAGTGGTCTGATTAAAGATTGGAGGGTGAGTCCTGAGGCTTCCATCTCCGATCACAGGATGATTAGGTTAGTCTGGGGATTGATCCAATTACCCTGGCTAGTTATAGGAATCCTAGGAGGGCGGATTGGGGTTTATATTCTAGAATTATTGAAGATAAACTGACTATCCAATCAGAAGCCCCTGATGGTATAGAGGAATTGGAAAGGGAGGCTGGTATTCTTCATGAACACATTAGATCCTCATTTGAGGAGTCCTGTCCTCCCAAGGTGGGTAAGGGTAGTAAGAACCCCTGGTGGTCCTCTTCGTTGGAAAAACTAAGGAGACAGGTAAGGGGCTCATACAGGAAGGCTGTCTGGCTGATTCTTCGGAATCATGGGGTAGTTATAACAGTATTAAAAGAGCATATAAATATGCTCTGAGGAGAGCCAAGAGCAATTCCTGGAGATCCTTCTGTGAGGATATAAATTCGTTCCAGGAATCATCTAGATTGGTACGGATTCTTAGTAAGGATAGGGACAGTCAGTTAGGTACCCTACGATACCCTGATGGTTCCTTTACAGGGGGGGAAGGGGAGACACTGCAGCTTTTGCTTGATACTCACTTCCCGGATAATATTGGTTTGAATGCTGCTTCGTCTTTGGTGTGTGGAAGGAGATGGAACCTTGAAGATGTATCCACCTTAGATGGGGTAGGTACACAGGATAGAGTCAGGTGGGCAGTACAAAGTTTCTCACCTTTCAAGTCACCTGGACCGGACGGGATTTATCCTTGTCTGTTGCAAAAGGGTGGGGACGTGCTGACGAAGGTATTGATGTTTGGTTATGTACCAACATTATGGAGAGAAGTAAGAGTAGTCTTTATTCCCAAGCCGGGAAGAAATGACTACTCTGACCCCAAGGCATTTAGACCCATTAGTCTTATGTCTTTCTTCTTGAAAACTTTGGAAAGGTTGGTGGATAGGTATATTACTGATGGCCCATTAAGGGATCATCCACTCCATCCTAACCAACATGCTTATATGGTGGGTAAGTCGACAGAGACTGCATTGCATTGTCTCGTCGGTAGGATAGAATCTGCTTTGGAAATAAAAGAATATGCCCTAGGGTGTTTCTTTGATGTTGAGGGGGCATTTGACAGAATATCGTTTGATGCTCTCGAAGATGCCTTGGTTCGAAAAGGTATACATCCTGTCTTAATCAATTGGATAGGTGTCTATCTTAGGAGTAGGGTTATACAGGCATCTCTTGGCGGGCGCACCGTGATAGTAAAAGCGGGGAGAGGGTGCCCTCAAGGGGGTTGTCTCTCACCAAAGTTGTGGTGCGTCGTCATGGATGACCTTTTGGTTAGGCTGAACTCATCGGGATTTTATGTGCAAGCATATGCCGATGATGGTGTCATTTTATTGTTAGGGCGCTGTTTGTCCACTATTTCGGACCTAATGCAAAGCGCCCTTAATATGGTATATTGTTGGGCACAGGATAAGGGTCTTTCCATTAATCCTATGAAGACCCAGGCAATTCTATTCACTCATAGAAGGAAGATAGTAGGTTTTACACCTCCTAGGTTGTTAGGTACTTCCATACAGGTTAGCAAATCAGTGAAGTTCCTTGGGGTAGTTCTCGACAGTAAATTGAACTGGTCGGAGCATGTTAAGACACAACATCAAAAGGCGATAATCTCCTTTTGGCAATGTCGAAGAGTTGTTGGTAAGAATTGGGGAATCACTCCCAAGATGATGTTCTGGATTTATTGCATGGTCATTAAACCTAGATTGGTATATGCGGCTTTGGTGTGGTGGCGTCGCATTGAAACACGATCCGCTAGGCAGCTGTTGGAAGAAATCCAACGTTTGGCTTGTCTGGCGGTGACTGGTGCGTTTCGGACTACACCGACCGCATCTATGGAGACTTTGTTAGGGATTCCACCTCTCTTTGTGGAGGTGAAAAACCAGGCAATGAAAGCCTGTTATAGAATTAAACAGGCAGGTTTTTGGCAGGGTAAGCGATATGGTCATTCTACCATTTATCGTGAGATGCTTTTAAGGATTCCCATTACAGGTTTCCCTTCTGATAGGAATCTGAAAACTTTTGTCTTTGGTCATTCCTACAGGGTTAGGTTGCCTTCTAGGGAAGATTGGTTAACCCTGGGTCCGTCTGCTGTGATTCCTGAGAATTATCTTCGATGCTACACGGACGGTTCCAGGATGGATGGTAGGTCTGGGGCTGCCGTCTATTTTGAGACGGGAGATCATTTGGTAGCGCCTCTTGGTGAGTGGGCCACCGTTTTCCAGGCTGAGGTTTATGCAATTCTTTGCTGTATTTTGGATGAGAGAGTGCGTAACACTAATTTAAAAGGTGTTTGTATCTGCTCGGACAGCCAGGCTGCGTTGAAGGCGCTTCATTCATGTGTCTTCACTTCCAGATTGGTGTTGGAATGTTCTAGAAGACTGGAAGATCTTTCTTCATTAAAGGATGTGCTTCTGGTCTGGGTTCCAGGTCATATGGGAATTTTTGGGAAAGAGGAGGTGGATAGGTTTGCCAAATTAGGTGCCTCTCTCCCTTTCATTGGTCCAGAGCCTGCTGTTGGTGTGTCTTCTGACACATGTTTGTCGGGCTTTCAGACGTGGATGACCTCACAGCACTCATCCTTATGGATGAGTGCAGTGGATTGTCGGCAGTCTAAAGTGCTCATTGGGGGCCCGGACGGAGCTTTGAGTAGTGGGGCCCGATGTCTTTCACGGGCCTCCCTCAGGTATCTGGTTGGATTCCTCACTGGGCATTGTGGTTTAAGGAGACATCTCTATATAATGGGACTTGTGCCTGACCCTTTTTGTAGAGTTTGTGAAACTGAGGAGGAAACACCCATGCATTTGATGACGAATTGTTTGGGTTGTGAGTAGATTAGGTTTAGGACCTTCGGCCGGAATAGGATGTCGGTAGAGGATCTTAAGCTGTGTCCTTTTAAGGTTTTGGTCCGATTTGTTCGGTCTGTTGTGAAACTTAGATGGTTGAATCCTGGGCCTGGATTTGTATTCTAGACCCAGTGGTTGTTATTCTTTAGGGGTAGCTATATGGGCCCTGGGGGGCTTTGGATAGCGTAGGGTTTTGCCCTCCCCTTTCGCGAATAATAATAATAATAATAAGTTTCAAGATCTGTGGATGGCCGCAAGGGGACTCTACTCCTTTGCTAATCTATCGACCTCTTCATTAACTTGAATGCTTCGGTAGCCAATTTAGCAATAGACTATTATGGTTTGCCAAGGACTTCTGTGCTTTACAGCATTCCATTACTAAATTTGAGCTGACTATTCTGCCTCTAAGGTCATTATTACGGTGTGACTGACAATGAGAATTGCCAGTCTTATGCCCGCTATCCATTTGCCGACCAGAGGGGCTGAGTACAACCTAAAATTGCGAAAATTTCAGACCGTAAAACTGATGGGGTTTGGTCATTTGAATCACATTATATGGTTTTAGCATATGGGACTAGAACAACATATCTTGAACTATAACTTTAAGAACTGTAAGGGCAATTATTTAGTGAAGTGTTGATGAAATGGGACCCAGGTTATGGAAGTAAAAGTTAGTCTTTTATCCATAGAAGAAGCGATGAGAAATTGTTACAATGAAGAAAGACAAACCCACCGGCAAGAAAGAATACGAGAGAGGCGTTCATAGGAAGGGAGAACAGCTATTACATTTGGAGCAGTGATTTCGTCACCGTAAAATGAACTTAATTCTGATATCGTAATATGTCTTCAAAATACTTGGTTCCATTAAGAAAGTTAGGTTAACCAGTGAAAAGTTATGGTATTTATGAACTGAAACAAACCCTAAAAGTCGACTGTGAACCTATGAACAGAAAATAAGGATTTTTTTTTTTTTTAAACTAATAAATAAAAAAAAATAATTACAAAATAAAAATTGAAGAAAATATACATCTATAAGAAAGCTATAAACTAAAAATTTTTCATTCGAATCATTGAATTATTATTAATCAGTGACCTTAATTTTTTGTGGTTACCGTATATATAAACACCCCACAACACTTTTTACTTTCTCTTACTCCTAGTAAGAGGAAGTATTGTAATCGTGTCAAATTTTCGATATCGCGTTTTTACCGGAAATATCCGTTTTGAGGTCCCCTGAGTCCAAAAAAGTGGTTTTTAGCAAATGGTCTGTGTGTGTGTCTGTGTGTATGTATGTATGTATGTGAACAGCATAGCTCAAAAACGAAAAACCGTAGAAAGTTGAAACTTGATATTCCGTTTAGGTATCACCATGGGATCTGACACTACGTTATCTGTCAAAATTCCTCAACCGGACGTACCACTTTACTAATTGGATTTTTTACTTTTTTGCGATTTTCTCAAAAATGGCTCCGACGATTTTCTTTAAACTTGTAATATCAACCACATACCAAAGAGTACAACTTTTTAGTAGAAAAATTTATCAGGGAAAATGCATTGAAGGGGCACTTTTGGGGGAGGGGTGGGGTTAGGTTTCCATCTAAGTGCTATTTCAGTTTATTAGACAATTCTGTCATCTAAATAATGTTAATTAGAATTAAATATGTTGTTGAAATTCCGAGTTTGAAAAAAATCGGATAACCGGAAGTGCGTTTACTTACCACTTTACTAAATGATTTATTCACTTTTTCGCAATTTTCTCAAAAATGGCTCTGACGATTTTTTTTGAAACTTCGTATATAAACTAAACATGCAAAGATCTACAACTTTTATCTAAAACATTTCTCTGGGAAATTTCTTTTAAGAGCACTTTTAGGGGGAGGGGTGGGGTTAGATTTTCATCAAAGTGGTATCCTAGTTCATTATACAATAATTAGTTAGAAATAAATAGATGGCTGAAATTCCAAGTTTCAAGAAAATTAGCAAACCGGAAGTGCGCTTTTACTGAACAGTTTTTTCAGTTTTCGACGAATTTCATTAAATTGTGGTACACAAACTATAAAATTTGTCAATTATCATTTTGAGAACTGGAGTAAGAGAAAGTTGTGTGAGTGTTTCACACCAGATTTTTTATATAAATATCAACTATTACATTCTAACTATTTCTCATAATTTTTATCATCTTGGATCATTTGCCGAGAAAAATCTTCTGAAGATGTCTTGGGCGGTAAACCTCAAAAGAACATTTGTTGCATTAAAATTAATTTATTAAATGTTGGCAAATACTGTTTCTAGTAACGGACAATTTTGACCACTTCCTTCCTATTTATTTATTATTATTTACAAATCCAACTTGCATTTAGGAAACAATAAAAAAAATATACATTGCAAATATTCTACATTGTCTTGTGTTCTACATAAAGATGTCCTTGAAAAATTGAAAATACTTCGATAGCTTTTGAAGCGGATAATATTTTGGAAAAACTACGTAGGAATTGTTAAAAATGTTACTTTACTGCTGTGACTTTGTAACCAAACACTCACTTTATAATCACTTTTAATCTAATCAAGTATTATTTTGTCTATGAAACGTCTATTCATTATTAATATTTAATTTTGCGAACGAGTATTTTACAATAAAAAGACGACAAATTGCAAAAAGAAACTCACTACAAATTATTAGATTATCTATAAATAATATAGATTATTAATCGATTGATTTGAACTTTAACATAAGAAAATGCAAAATTGTATAATAAAAAAATAACAAAAGTTATTACAAGGGATACATTATAAACAAAATTAAGGCGAATGATATTATATTGTTGGTTAAATGGAAATTCAATAATCTTGATCACTATCCTCGATGTAGTTCAAATGGATGAGAGGGGGGCACAGTTATCAGCAATAAATCGTAAATTAATAAATAAATAATCCAATTTATCAAATGATACAGTGAAATTAAAAAAAAAAATGGAGAGAAAATACATTAAATAAAATGGATTGTTTTCTAGAGAAATGTATGTTTTTATTAATAAAAAATACACGCAATCGTTAATGTTGTTAAATATGACGTCACATGTTAAGTCGGGAGAAATTTATCGCTATTTTTATTTTTTCTCTTGCCCTCCCTCTAGTAAGAGGAAGTATTGTAATCGTGTCAAATTTTCCATATCGACTTTTCACCGGAAATACAGATTTTGAGGTCCCCTGAATCTAAAAAAGTGGTTTGTAGAAAATTGTTTGTATGTGAACAGGAGAGCTCAAAAACGAAAATTCACAGAAAGTTCAAACTTGATATTCGTTTAGGGATCACCATGAGATCCGACAGTAGGTTACCTGTTAAAATTCTTCAACCGAAGTACCACTTTACTGAATGATTTGTTTTTTTTTCACTGTTCAAAAATGGCTCAACAATTTCCTATAAACTTGTTATGTCAGTCAACTGCACATACAAAGATCTACAAATTTTATTTGAAATATTTTTTTGGGAAAATTCATTTAATCGGGGCACTTTTCGGGGGAAGATGGAATTATGTTTACTTATAAACTGCTACTTTAGTTTATTACACAATTCTATCATCAAAATAATATTAATTAGAATTGAATATGTTGTTGAAATTCTGAGTTTGAAGATAATCGGATGACCGGAAGTGCCTTTTTACTGAGCATTATTTTCCAGTAGGTTTCTGCTATTTTCTCTAATATGGTTCGAACGATTTTCTTTAAACAATATGTGATCTAGTTGTTGTGATGATTGGTTCCGCAGAGCTGGAAAGCATCAGAGACATTTTCCGTGTTAGCCTGCTTCATTTTGTGGTCATCGACCGGTTACGGGCGTTCGCCTATCTTCAGGATGCGTTTTTTCATACCGTGTAACACAGACTTGCATAGAGCAAATTCAGTTTACACACTGACTGGTGTTTTTAACTGTCTTTAAAACTAAACTCTTATTATTGTTATTCACAGAAGGGGAGGACAAACCCTACGCTATCCAAAGCCTCCTAGGGCCCATATAGCTACCCCTAAAGAATAACAACCACTGGGACTAGAACGAAAATCCAGGCCCAGGTTTTCCATCTAAGTTTCACCACAGACCGAACAAATCGGACCAAAACCTTAAAAGGACACAGCCTAAGATCCTCTACCGATATCCTATTCTGGCCGAAGGTCCTAAACCTAATCTTCTCACAGCCCAAACAATCCATCATCAGATGCAAGGGTGTTTTCTCCTCCGTCTCACAAACTCAGGCATGATCCCATTGTATAGAGATGTCTCCTTAAACCACAATGCCCAGTGAGGAATCCAACCAGATGCCTGAGGGAGGTCCGTGAAAGACATCGCTACTCAAAGCTCCGTCCGGACCCCAATGAGCATTTTAGACTGCCGACACCCCACACTCACCATAAGCCCGACAAACATGTGCAGAGACACACCAAACAGCAGGGCTTGGACCAATGAAAGGGAGGAGAGGCACCTAATTTGGCAAACTATCCACCTCCTCATTCCCAAAGATTCCCATATGACCTAGAACCCAGACCAGAAGCACATCTCCTTCAATTAAGAAAGATTTCCAGTCTTTTAGAACATTCCAACACCAATCTGGAAGTGAAGACACATGAATTAAACGCCTTCAACGCAGCCTGGCTGTCCGAGCAGATACAAACACCTTAACTAAACTCTTAAACTAGGTCAAGGGGTATGGCCAGCCGGGTGGGAAACACGTGTTTGGGTTGTTAAAGTGTGATATTCACATCATATGTGATCTAAAATATGTGGTCTACACATCATATAAAGAGCTACAACTTTTATTTGAAATTTTTCTCTCAATAAAGTCATCTAGGGGGGATTTTTGTGAAGGAATCTTTATCTCTATAGTGCTATCATAGTTGATTATACAATTCTACCATTTAAATAAAATTAATTAGAAAAAAAAATAGATGGCCAAAATTGCGAGTTTTAGGAAAATTTGTAAACCGGAAGTTCGCTTTTTCACTGAACAGATTTTTTTTCCAGTTTTTGCGATTTTCTCCATAAAAACACCGATGTATTTGGCATTAAATTTGGTATACTAACAAACAAAATTTGTCAATTACAATTTTGTAAACTGCAGCAGGAGAAAATTGTGTGAGTGTTTCTTGACACCAAATTTTATTTTAATTTGTCTGGTGCTCCCTAGTAAGAGGAAGTATAGTAATCGTGTCACAAATTTTTGAATGTCGAATTTTCACCGGAAATAAACGTTTTGAAGTCTCATGAATCCAAAAAAAGAGATTTTTAGAAAACCGTGTGTGTGTGTGTGTGTGTGTACAGCATAGCTCAAAAAACGAAAAATCGCAAAAAGTTCAAACTTGATATTTCGCTTATGTAACACCATGAGATGTGACAACAGTAGTGGGTTATCTACCAAAATTCCTCAATCAGAAATACCACTTAATTTTTTCACTTTTCTTTTGTTGCAATTTTCTTTAAACTTAGACCATCCTTTTTCTTATGATGTTGGTTGGACGCGATAAATTAAATAGTTTTGTTGCAATAGATTTTTTATAATCCCGGAGATCATTTGGAGATTCTCTTATTTCAATAAATGAAATGTTTGAATTTAAATTAAATTATCATAAGATATGAGAAATCTGAATATTTCTATTATTGTAGGTAATAAGAATAAGAATTGCATGTAAATTCTTTTTTTTTTAATTTTTTTATTTTTGTAACCATATCTTTAATCTGCTACCATATAAGGAAGGTAAAGTAAGTGTACACACCTGTGATTCCATATAACTTTATCTGTTATAGCCGTGTTACAATTCCTTCGCTTCTCCATTCACATCTGTCGATTTCTTTCTTATATAAACTTGTAGATTCAATTTATCTATTCCAACAAGTATTTCTAGCAAAACGATTTTTACGTACCGATAACTTCAATATAAGCAAATTATCTGTGATTTTAATGTCTAAATATTTTTTTTTTCTAAAATAGTTTTCGATCTTTGTGAAAACATCGGATTATATTTATTACAAAAACCAGAATTCTTTAAAATTACACAAATGCAAATATAAAAAATTGGGAAATATAATTTGCTAAAAATGTTCTTAGTCCATAAAACTAATTAATGATTATTTGAGCACAGATATAAGTGATTCTCTTTAAAAACTTGCCGCAATTAAATCAATTCTCTGTTATGGAATTCGCCATACAAGCGCTGGACTGCATTTTACTGAAGCCAGTCTTATTAAGAGCTAGATCGTGTCATGCAGATGCACTGAACTACTTACTCTGTCATGTCATTGCACTGTATGGAAATATGATAATTCTTTGAGAGCCAAGCATCTCCTTAAAAGCTAGAAGAAATCGGATATAAACCCCCAGCAATCTAAGGACTAAAAAAGTCTAACCATGAAGGGTTAACAGTTAACACTTAAAGAACTTAACCAACTTTTAAGGAGCTACTCCTATCAATTATTTCAAAGCTTTCCGCCAGAAAACCTTTCACTAGCAAAATAGTGTCTTCACCAGTCTAGGCCACACTAGCTATGGACAGTTAGAACTAGCAAGAGTTCAAGCTAGCCCCTAGTTGCTATTCAAGCAACTCACAACGCCAGCAAACAACAAGTAATTGAGGCACCTCAACTATCTATTACACTCACAGCGCTGAACGGAGGAATGGGCAACTATATTCAAATACCGTGGATCAAAGTCCACAGTTTAAGGAAAATCTTATGGAGCCATTTTTTTTTATGGAAACACGAAAAACTGAAAAAAAAAAGAACTTTCGGTAAAGTGGCACTTCCGGTTGGTAGAATTGACCGAAACCTTCCTGACAGATTCGATTTTTCGTTTTTTAAATATTTTGTACACACACACACACACACATTATATATATACACATATACCCGCCCCCAAAAATTTGACAAGCGCCCAAGGAGAAAACAAAAACCGCCATTCAAGCATTCAAGAGCTTGTAATGAGTTGAAAAATACAATTATCAAAGAGTTATTTAAGAAACAGCTTGTAAATAAATAATCAACTATTTCAACTAGCTCTCCGCCAAAAACCTTTCACTGGCAAAATAGTGTCTTTACCAAGCTAGGCCACACTAGCTATTGACAGTTAGAACTAGCAAGAGTTCAAGCTAGCCACTAGTAGCTATTCAAGCGACTTACAACACGCCAACGCTACCGTTCTAAAGCACCCGGCCAACAATATCACTCTTCACTCGGTCAGTCTATTCTTAAATAATTTTGTCATTCTTTATCTTGTACACAATTTTTATCTAAGTTTGGCATCCAGGAAATTATCCCCATCTAACAATGGTGGAACATAATTATTCATACTTTTTATTTGGAATGTAAGTTGTTTACAGAGAGCTTTTTTCTCTGTTTTTTTTTTGCATTAGTTATTTGTATTTAGTGCTTTCTTAAAGGATAAAACCTAAGTTCTGCTTCTGTTTTTTTTACTTAAATATTATAAAGTAAATAAAATATTATAAAATAAATAAATAATTATTTACGTCCGGAATTTTCGGCCTCTTTTCCTGTATTGAACATAAAAGAAGGGATTTTTATTTTAACAATATTGTTGAGTGCCCTTTGGTCAGCCGACCAGTGAACATATCTAGTGCACGTACTGCTATTCTCGTATTTAACTGATTTCCATTCTTTCTTTTTCTTTTTATTTCTTTTCATTTCACTATTACACAGAAGAATTTATTTTACATTTTGGCTATACTCTTTAGTTTCTCCGAGTTTTGTTTTTCTTGTTTTCAATTTTCATGTACATAGTTATTTAATGTAAATAGTGTAAATAGTTTAGTTTATGAACAGTGGACTGTAGTGGGGAGAGTAGTGGCAGTACTGATTACAGGTAATAGAACTTTTGTATTTACTAGTTACTATTGGAAGCACTGTGGAGGGGGATTCCCCTGCCACTATCACTTCACTATCATTTTAGTTCTGCCCTAACTAGGGCACTATGAACACATGAGGTGTTACTGACGCCATTTCGCAAACCATGTCGTATTCTAATGCGACTAATAGCGATATAAACATGAATCCTAGTCCAGTAAACACTGTCGTGGAATCTGATGCCTCAGAGGCATTTGTTCAACCTACCAGAAGAAGAAAGAGGCAACTCAAAAAGACACCTAGTGCAAACAGCTCGCCAAAAAGTAAACAAAAAAAGGGCACTAACGTAACAGATAGTGATGCGAGCGCATCTTCCGTCACAACTCCACTAGTAACAGCGCCTCCCAATAAAAATAATATGGAAAAAAATACTCCTAAACCACCACCCATTGCTGTAAAAAATATTCAAAATTTTTCCAATCTTTGCCAACAATTAAAACTTCTTGTTGGAAATGATAAATTCTATTGTCGAGCTAGATTGAACGACATGTTACTGTACACTCACGACAGCGATAGTTACCGAAAAGTGGTTAAATACCTGCAGGGGAAGGATCAGGACTTCCATTGTTACCAGCTACGCGAAGACAAGTGCTATCGCGTAGTAATCAGGGGCCTCCACCAAACAACAACAACAGACGAAATCAAAAAGGAACTCACAGACCAAGGTTTCGAAGTCATTAGGGTGCACCAAGTGTTGCACCAGGGCTCCTTTGCCCTTGTTTTTTGTTGACCTCACTAATACAAAATGCAGCCAGGAGATTTTCAAGTTGCACCAAAATCAGTGTAGAGGAACCCCGAAGGAGAACGAATATAGTTCAATGCGCAAGGTGCCAAGAGTATGGACACACTAGAACATACAGTAATCATCCTCCTAAGTGCGTCCGTTGCGCTGGTCCACACCTATCAGCTGATTGCTCGAAACCACTAAATATACCAGACACTTGCGCTCAATGTGGCGGCGCCCACCGGGCTAGCTATAAGGGATGTACAACCCACAAAGTGCTACAGAAGCAAAGAGAAATGCGATTAATCTATAAGCAAGTACCTGAAGTCCAGAAGGAAGCGAAGGTGCCGACTCCAATCCCTCAGCCTGCTCCAGTTACACCTGCTCCATATCTTCAAAGAAGACAAACAGGCAGTTATGCCAGCGTCACAACTAGAAACCTTCCTCACCCAATGATCAAACCTACTCTTTCCTCTTTCAAGCCGACTCCCACCCCAACAGAGCCTACTTCTACCTCAATCAACCCCTATCCTATTCCTAGATACTCTCCACCAAATCCTCCTTTGGACATCACCTCCCATCTAACATCCTTTCTTAATGAATTCAAATCATTAATTACCCCTCTAATTTCCCTCCTCACTACTCTCGTTTCCGAGCTTCTCCCTAAACTTACCCGATGAACAATATTTCCTATAAACCCCTCACAGTACTGCTCTGGAACGCAAACGGAGTATCAGCTCACCGACAAGAATTACAAGTCTTACTGAATGACAGAAAAATCGACATCGCACTAATAACAGAAACACACTTGACTGACAATCACAACTTCTACATCCCTGGCTACCAGACATACAGGACCAACCACACTGGACAGAGAGCTCAAGGTGGCTCTGCAATCTTGGCTGCTAACTCCTTATCTCATCACGAATACATCCTCACCTCAACAGATTCCTATCAAGTCACAGCAATATCTCTCTCATTATTTCCTTTTCCTATAATTTTGGCAGCAGTCTACTGTTCCCCTTCCACTACTATATATTATCCTCAATTTAGATCCCTTTTCCAATCCCTTGGTCCTCGTTTTATTGCCGGCGGGGATTTCAATGCCAAGCATCCGCAATGGGGCAGTAGGGTCGTCAACTCCCGAGGTCGCCTCCTTCATAGTCTTATCCTCTCACACAATTTCTCATTCATCTCTCCTGATTACCCCACATATTGGCCTTCCGATCCCAACCGTATTCCAGATCTAGTGGACTTCTTTGTCGCTTCTGGTGTAGGGTCCATTTTTTCAACCACAAATACCCTGAATGAATTATCCTCTGACCACTCTCCTGTGCTCCTCAACCTTAGCATAATTCCCATTCCGAAAGCTCCTAAGCCATACTTGATTGAAGGCCCGATTAATTGGGACATATTTCAAGATAAATTGGAAGATTCCCTTATTTTGAACCTTTCCCTAAAAACCGCCAATGAAATAGAAGAGGCTGTGCAACTCTTCACTAATTCCATCCAACATGCAGCCCAACAATCCTGTTCCTATCGTCGTCAATCCCATCCTTCACCTAACCAAACTCTCCCTAAACATATTCGAAACCTAATAACCGCTAAACGCCAGGCCAGAAAAAGATGGCAGCACACTCGTTATCCTTCTCATAAAAGAATTTTTAACCAACTAACTAACCTCTTGCGATCCCAGCTTTCCGAGTTCCGAGCCTCCCAGTACCAAAAACACATTGCTTCCCTATCCACTGATGATAACTCCCTCTGGCTTGCCACTAAAAAAATTTTGAAATATCATAATACTATTTCTCCCATCCGCACACCTAATGGTTCCTGGGCTAGAAGCGACGAGGAAAGAGCTAATATATTTTCCAATTACTTAGAACAAACTTTCACTCCACACCCAGATATACTCGATCCTACCTACACAAAACATGTCCTTGATAACCTTGACATCCCTCTTCCTCTCCATCTTCCGCCTAAACCCATACTTCCTTCTGAGGTAAAATCCCTTATTGACCACCTGCCTCGGAAAAAAGCTCCTGGGCACGACCTCATTACAACTAACATACTTCGCCATCTTCCTAGGAAGGCCATTGTTTTCCTCACTACTATTTTTAACTCTATTCTTCGTACAGCCCACTTTCCCATCCAGTGGAAGTATTCCTTAATCACACTTATTCCCAAACCGCATAAACCTCCAAGTGAGGTATCTTCTTACCGACCTATCAGCCTTCTTCCTATACTATCCAAAGTCCTGGAAAAAATACTCCTCAAACGGCTAATTCCTATCCTAGAATCACAAAACATCATCCCTACCCACCAATTTGGATTCCGCACCCGTCATTCCACTATTCAACAGTCCTTCAGAGTGGTCGATACTATTTCGTCCGCTCTAGAGAATAAGAAATATTGTCTGGGTGTCTTTCTGGACGTGGCTCAGGCTTTCGACAGAGTTTGGCACCCAGGACTACTCTATAAATTAAAACAATTTCTTCCCACTCCATTTTACCTTCTCCTGCAATCCTATCTTACGGACCGCTGTTTCAGAGTGAGATGCGGCATTGAGGTTTCCGATTTACATGTTACCTGCGCCGGTGTGCCACAGGGCAGTATACTAGGACCAATCCTTTATACCATATACACTGCTGACATTCCTACCCATCCCCAAACACTAATAACAACCTATGCTGATGACACCGCAATACTATTTTCCCACCCTGATCCTTCTCATGTCTCTACTATTGTACAAGAACACCTTGAGCTCATTGAAAGCTGGTGTAAAAAATCGAGAATAAAACTCAATCCTGCCAAATGTGTCCAGGTTACATTTACATTACGGAGACAGACTTGCCAACCATTAACTATCAACAATGCAGAAATACCCACTTCTACACAGGTACGTTACCTAGGACTCTACTTGGACAGTCGTCTAACGTGGAACCCTCACACAAGACTTAAACGAAAAGAACTAAACAGACGTTACGGACTCTTGAGAAGACTCCTTGGACCTAAATCTACCATGAAGGTACAGAACAAACTCACACTCTACAAAACACTACTTAGACCGATATGGACATATGGAGCAGAATTGTGGGGCTCCGCAAAACCTTCCAATGTACAACCCATACAATCCTTCCAATCCAAAGTCCTCCGCCGAATCGTTAACGCACCCTATTATGTCTCCAATCTCACCCTGCATCATGACCTTAATATTCCCTTCGTTAAGGATCTAATCCTCTCCCGATTCCAAAATTTCCATAAAAGCCTAGAGCTTCACCCAAATCCTCTTGCCCAATCACTCTCTACACCTTTCCACCCTGACAATCCTCCACGACGTTTAAGACGTCGTTGGCCACGAGATCTCCTTGCTCCTCAACCCACAAGTTCATCCTAGGGAGTTCCAGCGCTGGTTGGTTTCTCCCATCACGTCATCCTAGTTGTGGCGCTGAGCTTAGCTCAGTGACACAATTGTTTATAATACTGTATATACACTTTTGCCATTGTATATAGTTGTACAGATGCAAATAAATATATTTAAAAAAAAAACAAAAAAAAAACAATATTGTTGAGTAAGAAGAGGAGACGTATTTTATGTGTGTATCATTTAGTTTTGGACATCATCGTGAAAATAGCACTTCATAAAAGTGATTTCTAAAGAGAAAGTTGGTAGAATGAATAGATTAGGCTAAGAAAATGGATTTTCATTTCGCTACAGGCGCAGATAAAGTGAAGAAATGGTGAAAACTTGTCCAAAGAAAATCTAACAGCTGTTAGCGGTATTTTATATGTAAATTATTTAGACGAAAAGGATGAATATTGTATACACAATATCAAGTTTAGATGAAACTACTTCAATCAATTAATGTATTGCAGCAAATCAAATGATGAAATTAGTGAGAGTGAGAGTTGTCTAATGAAATAAACTAACTTCTATTTGGAAAATTCGCCTTAGCAAACAACAAGTAATTGAGGCACCTCAACTATCTATTACATCTCACTGCGCTGAAAAGACGGAATGGGCAAACTATCTTCAAATATCGTGGATTAAAGTCCATAGTTTAAGGAAAATCTTATGTAGCCTTTTTTTTTTTTTTATGAAATTACGAAAAGCTGGGGGATAAAAAAAACATTCAGTACCAGAAATTCTGAAATAACCGGAATAAAAAAGTGGCTTTCTCCAATTTAAGCAATATATGATAGATTTATAGATAGATACCACTTAAAAAAAAAAATATAAGAAGTTAATACAAGGGATATATTATATACAAAATTAAGGTGAATGATATTTTATTGTTGGTTAAATGGAAATTCAATAATCTTGATCACTATCCCCGATGTAAGTTCATGTGGATGAGAGGGGCCACAGTTATAAATTGTAAAATTAATAAATAAATAATCCACTTTTATAACTGGTACAAAGAAATTAAAAAAAAAATGTAGAGAAAACACATTAAATAAAATGGATTGTTTTATAGAGAAATGTATGTTTTTACTTTCTCTTACTCCTAGTAAGAGGAAGTATTGTAATGGTGTCAAATTTTCGATATCGAGTTTTTCACCGGAAATATCCGTTTTGAGGTCCCCTGAGTCCAAAAAAGTGGTTTTTAGCAAATGGTCTGTGTGTGTGTGTGTGTGTGTGTGTGTGTGTGTGTGTGATGTATGTATGTATGTGAACAGCATAGCTCAAAAACGAAAAACCGTAGAAAGTTGAAACTTGATATTCCGTTTAGGCATCACCATGGGATCTGACACTACGTTATCTGTCAAAATTCCTCAACCGGAAGTACCACTTTACTAGTTAGATTTTTTACTTTTTTGCGATTTTCTCAAAAATGGCTCCGACGATTTTCTTTAAACTCGAAACATCAACCACACATACAAAGAGCTACAACTTTTATTTGAAACATTTCTCCGGGAAAATGCTCTGAAGGCACTTTTGGGGGAGGGGTGGGGTTAGGTTTTCATCTAAAGTGCTATTTCAGTTTATTTCACAATTCTGTCATCTAAATAATGTTAATTAGAATTAAATATGTTGTTGAAATTCCGAGTTTGAAAAAAATCGGATAACCGGAAGTGCGTTTACTTTACCACTTTACTAAATGATTTATTCACTTTTTCGCAATTTTCTCAAAAATGGCTCCGACGATTTTTTTGGAACCTCCTATATAAACTAAACATGCAAAGATCTACAACTTTTATCTAAAACATTTATCTGGAAAAATTCTTTTGGGGCATTTTTAGGGGAGGGGTGGGGTCAGATTTTAATCAAAGTGCTGTCCTAGTTGATTATACAATTCTATCATCCAAACATAATTAGTTAGAAATAAATAGATGGCTGAAATTCCAAGTTTCAAGTAAATTAGTAAACCGGAAGTGCGCTTTTACTGAACAGTTTTTTCAGTTTTCGATGAATTTCATCGAACACAAACTATAAAATTTGTCAATTATCACTTTGAGAACTGGAGTAAGAGAAAGTTGTGTGAGTGTTTCACACCGGATTTTTTTTTTTATTATTAAGGTAATTTTTATTAATAATCCGGTTACTTCAGTACTTTCGATAGGCGGATTTTGACCGAAACTTTCATGACACTTTGGATTTTTTTTTTTAAAATATTTTGTTCACACACATACAGACATTTGCTAAAAACATTTCTATTTCATATTCAGGGGACCTTAAACAAGTGTCTCCGGTGAAAACTTAAATTTTGAAAATTTGATTTTATCGCAATAATTTCCTTTTATATCAGTATGAGAAAGTAAATCGAAGCCATTATTTGCAATTTGATGTCAAATTGCAATCTAGAGTTAATAGATTAAATGTATAAATGAAGTTCTGTTGAATTAATATTAATTTTATATATTATACATATACATAATATAAATCAGGTACATATTATAACCTAATACAAAATAAAATTGTCAAAGAGAACAAAATAATGATAAATATATAGATAGAAATTACAGATACACAAGAAAATTCCATACACACCCACACATCAGAGTCTAAATAAGGATTTGCACCCTGTTTTTGTGTATTTGTAAAACTGCCATACACGGAGTGAATTATTTTGTTCTATAGTTTATATACTGAGATGGAAAACTGATTTACGCCTGTATTGTCAGTTCAGTATCATTTGAATTATGTGATATCATTCAGAAAGTGACAGCAAAATCAATGTTCCTACCACATCATAAATTCTAAATATACATTTAGCCCAAGACAGTTTATAGAGTTATTTAAAAAAAAAAAACATAAACAAAAATAAAATGACGACATAAAATACTGACTTTCTTACCTACTAATTTTACTACGTCATATATCAATATTATATGGTTAATCAAATCTTAAATCAGGATTTACAATTTTTATTCAAATTTACGATTTGTATATACAGTTTCTTTTATGTAATTTTTGATTTGTTTTTATATGTAAAACTTTTTTCTTTTTTTTTAAATTTAAGGCGTGTCAACATCTATGGTCATTTGCGCCCGGAGCCTTCTCAGTGCACTGCCAGCCTCGGACAGTGTTCTCTCGTTACAGACAACACTGTCCATCGCCGGACAGTGAGCTGTATAGGCTCCTAGGAAGAAAAAGTAAAACTTTTATACAGAACTTTAATATACGTAAAAGATTGTTTAGGCTTTTACATATAATTGTAATTATATAAATGTTTTTAAAATTTTCTATCTCTATAAATAATTTTTGTAGATGCGAGAAGAGATAGACTTCAGAGAAATATTTGGAAAGTAAAAGAAATAAACTAGTAGAAGTGCTGAACGCTGATATAATTAAATAAAGACACAAACTGCAAGGAATTTACACTGTTAAATAATATTTGAGAATTAAGTAGCGAGAGAATAATTAAGAGAGAGACAGACTGGCTGAGTATTAGGAAGTACGTAAAATGAATATTGTCTGACTGGTGTCGACGTTCTTCTGTATGGCTAGCTCGTCTCACTTTTATATGGAATTCTCCCTCGGTACTTTGGCCTAGGTAGGGAATAACTAATGATTCGGACAGCATTGATTCGGATCCTTTGTTCTTCGGATCCCATTTGTGATGGCCGTATCACATGTCATCATACATCAGATTTGTTCTCTGTTATCCGCAAGGAGCGCCTAGATCGTATCTCGTTTAAACGAAGCCAACCAAGGGTTGGGGATGAAGTATCGTCCTGCTTCCCCTACTACTAGGTGTCTATATTAAAGGAAAAAAGGACAGTGGACGCCCAATTTGTGTCACCATCTTCAAGAGCGAAGACTACCTTCCGGGCTACCAGCCAACAACAAATATCCAGTCTACACACAATTAATTTGCCTATCTCTCAGTCTACCTCTCATTTAGTTTTCCCTCCCTGACTCTTAATCTCTTAATTATGTCAAGCCCTTATAATTATAAGTGTATATTAATTATAGTGCAGTAGTCATAACATTTAGTTATTAATTATAAACCCCTGAAACTCCCACTACACGTTGCATAACTGATTAAGAATTTGCCTTAAAAAAGACGTTTCAACTTAAATTTGTCGAAATCCGTTATGTGTCTGGCCGAACCTAAATATTCCACGTATACTATTGATAAGTTCGATAAAAGTGGTACTGCGCTGAACTTGGAACGCAGGTTCGACTTCAGCAGCACTGTCTTTAGATTTTCTCGCTCAAGGAACCTCTACAGTTCACTATCCGGTTGCCAACAGTGTTGACAATAAACAAGAAAACACTGGCCGGTGGCTGCCAGTGCACTGAGAAATGTATCCTCTGATCCCAATTTTGGGGTCGCAATATGGACACAGAAGAGCTTCGGATATTTTATTCCAGAAATATCATTTTCACTCGCCTTAACACTTTATTTCCGTCATCTTTTTTTTTCAATTACATACATACATATATCTTCCCCTACAATCAAGTAGTGTAGTTTATGACAGAAACTTTATAACTGAAAGTCAGCTCTCTACAGAAATTAATGAATCAGACATACGCGGATGAATGAAAAGTAGCATAATATGACGGAAAAATCTTGACATATTTAATGATTATCCTTAGGGAAGGGAATGGCTAAGTGGTAAGCGTACTGGACTCCCAGGCGGAGGACTCGGGTTCGAGTCCACCTGTGCTACCCTTAGATTTTTTCTTCCTAGGAGCCTCTACAGCTCACTGTCCGGTGATGGATAGTGTTGCCTGTACGAGAGAATACTGTCCGGAGGCCGGCAGTGCACTGAGAAGGCTCCGGGCGCCAATGACCATAGATGTTGACGCGCCTTAAATTAAAAAAAGATTATCCTTAACTATTTTTCTAGCTTCAAGTTATTGTGGGTGGTATTTCGATTGTAATTTCCTACCAGGGCATAAATGAAAAATTGTTTTGTTAATCTGTAATGAGTAACCTGCTGCGTTTGTGAAAATTAGCTTTTATTACTCAGCATTTAATGTTTCACTTTTAGTAAATTAAATACAAATTTGTGTGGAAAAGTTTGTATGATTAAATATTGAACAAAATTTAGCCAAGTTTACAATTTCTGGAACAAAAACTTTAAAAAATTAGAAAAGGAATTGATAAAAGTTTGGCATAAAAACAACTTTTGCCGCGGTAGTTTCATCTTTGAAAATTGTAAAGAGAATGAAACAAGAGGATTTGGCTTGAATTTACAAAAGTAAACTTTATGGTATTTGTATATCAAGTTATAGTGTTATCGCTGTTTATTACAATTCTGAATCATTTGAATATAATAATCTAATTTCAATTAAAAGTTTATTTTTATAAAAAATAACAAAACAGGAGTTCCTTTAAAATTTAATCTTTTTATGTTTCAATGAAATTTCTGAATTATTTTGATAATCTTTCTTATTTGAAAAACTTTAGTGACTTATGAGAGAGATATATATAAAAAAGTTGATGCTATAAAAACATAAACATCAAAATGTACAGAGAATGAATTTTACTGTTACTTTTTCCTGCGGTTTTGCCAGTTTTCTAACATTCCAAAGTAACTTGAACTGTAAAACAAATTAAATAATCTAAATGCTGTTCTGAATGACTGTAAGTTGGCAGACGAAATGGACTATTAAAACTATATTCCATTAAAACTACTTATTAACAGACGAACTCTGCTTTAAATCATAATTTGTTGACGTTGTACACATTAGTTAATGCAACATGCTTTCCCGCATTGAGAAATAGACTAGACATTTCCTCAGGGTTCCTGACATTCTGAATATGTTGATTTATATATTACGAACAAAATTGTGCAACTCTAATGTTTAGTATACCCATAGACAACTCTGGCTAATCCACATACAATGTACTAACACTAAAACATTTCCACTTCATAGATGAGTTTATTCTTTAAGCACTGATACCCAATAGAACCACCCACAATTGGTGACTAAGTCATCTATGTTGCTAATGGATTGGGCTTTAAAGACATTCCTCTATATACATTTCTAAACAAACAGCTCTAAGAGTGGATTAGTTTGCCGGAGCAAAAGCAAGGAAAGCTCTCTCTATTAACGGCTTTTCGCTTGCCTTCACGAGAACCCTTTTAGTAAGGACAGTAGATTAACCAGAATTGTAGTTGATCTGCTTATGGCATCGAGGCTTACGTTTTTACTTTTTTTTTTTTTCGGTTTTCGATGGCCGCTTTAACTATATTATGAGGACTGTGTTGTGAGCACTGTACCTCTAATTCTTAAGGAAAAAAATCCGCACTGACGTGTATGACAGCAGTAGGGTTTACGAATTGAAATGCCCGGACTGTGACAACATTTAAGTGGGGCAGACCCCCAGAAAAATCAGGGAACGATTTACCGAACATAT
>JAAEAF010005460.1:0-12233 GCA_011037195.1 Triatoma infestans
AAGCAACGTCAAAGCCTTCACAAAATATAACAAAAGGAAAGAATAATTTATAACTAGTGGCCCCACAGCCGGTCGCTGCCTTTTCAATACAAAGGTATCAAAGACAAGCACCGATAAAGCCCTGTCTATTGAACAGAAGCCACCTGGTCTTTGAAAGTCGCCGATGGGCGACCAAATCTGGCCACTGACCTGAATCACTGGTCGCCGAACTAACCAAGGTCGCACGCTACTAGAGATCTCTTAGTGTGAGAACTTACTTACACCTTCTTCTGCTCTAGGGGTGGCCAAAAGTATGGTAAGAGCGGCTCTGAGAGACTGGACTCGGAGGGAACATAACCGATACTGGAGGCTGAGTACTGGAGCAAAACACGGCAAAATGGTCATGCCAGAGCTGTGTGAAACATCCTGGGTCCAGATACATCCTGGGTCTAAGCAGATATCAGATCTCTCTGATAACGGGCCTGTTTACTGGGCATGGCAGGTTCAAAAAACAACTACACAAGGTGGGGTTAGTGGATGTAGAGCCCTTGTGCAGACTGTGTCAGGGGGAGGAGGAGACGGCCTCTCACCTGTTGTTTGATTGCGTTGCAATCGGCAGACTGAGGTACGAGATCTTCGGCACGTTGAGACCGGAGGAAATCGTGCTCCAGGTGGGGAAGGTTTTGGACCTCATGAAGAGGGGGGGCTTCCGCTACTAGGTTTGAGGGGTTGGCACAATAAGCCTCAATGGGAGGCTGCGGTGCCTGGGTTTTAGTCCCCTCCTGCAGCATTCTAATAATTCTACTTACACACTTCACAGTGTGTGAGTAAGACTAATATAAACTTCGCCCCACTGGAAGAGTTCCGAATTATATCATTCACCATTATACGAGTAGCCACATCATTATATCAGTATCATTTTACAGCAGCAGTTATACTTGAGTTCCGAGCGCGTCCCTGTACAAGGTTTTACTTATAATTATTTTCATAGTTGTGCGTATTAGTTTATTTATTTTAATCATATTAAATTATTTGTTATATAACACAAAATTATTTAATTACTTTATCAAATCATATTAATTGTAGTTACCATTAGGCTCATTCAAATTGTTGTTAAAATATATTCTATTTTTATAAATTCAGTGTTAGTAACTCTCTAAACTAACTTCCGCCTAATAAATCCCTCTTCAAGACATCTAACTTCATACCTCAGGAATCACGACAAATTGATTTCACTACAACCGGAAGTGTAAAATTAACAGTGTAGGTCTTCGAGTTTTTTTTATTTTTAATTCTCTCTAAAATGACTATAAACGATTTCCTTAAAATCAGAAGTGCGAATGCTTGATGGTAACGGAAGTATGAATACGTATAACTAACAAGATAAATTAACAAGCAAGTATTAGTTACGCTTGGTTTCATATGTAAAGGACAACTAAGGGTTTAATTAAGGCAAATATCTTTTTTTTAACTCACTTGAACACAGTTTTTTAAAAGCATTGAATTTTTTCCATAAATGATTGACTATTTAGTATAATGCTTGTGTATCAGACTCTATTATTTTCTAGGTTGATGACTTGAGCCTTGCAACCTTGAGCCTTGTCATAATACCTTTTCAAAGGTTTTTTCATTTCGATTTCAATTTGAAATCATGTGTGGCTTCCATTTGAATAAATTCGCTTTTCATCATGATCTTTTATTATAATCTTCTCAAGATCCACACTTGTTGCGGGATTTCATTATTGTAGAATTTATACTTCTATTTCTAGTCCCCATGATTTTCCATTTTTTTTGTGTGCAATTTTCTCAAAAATTATTCCAAAGATTTTCTTTAAACATGGAATATTAGCTACACATATACAGAGCTACAATTATTACCTATAACATTTTACCGGGAAAATCCATTCAAGAGGGGTTTTTGAGTAGGGGTGGGGTTAAGTTTTCCTCTTAAGTATTATTTCAGTTTTAATATATCAATCGAAAACGAAATCAAAAATGAAAAGTCGCAGGAAACTAAAATTTTAGTATTTCGTTTAGGTACTATCACCGCAACGGTTATGAAAATTTCGGGCAAAATATATATGAACCAAAAATACCACTTTACTAAATGCTTTACTTTTATGATTTTCTCTATATCTAATACACATATATAGGGTGACCAGAGTTATATGCTCCACCCACTTTTTTTTTAAACGGCGGGAAATTTCGAAAAAATAGAAAACACTTATTTAATCATTTTTAGTCTAGTTTATTTTCAGTGATTGATCCATTTTTTTATACCCCAATATCCCGAGATACAGCATCCAACTTTTTTTTTTCAAATGGAACATTATATTTTTTTTTGCATATTTTTATAGTAATTGAGCCTCTAAAAAAAAAACAAAAAAAAAATTTAAAATCGGTTAGGTTTTTCAAAAGTTATGGTAATTTAAAATATGAAAAACAAATTTCAGTTTAATGTCAAAATTACCTTATTTTTTCTTTAAAGAAGCTCTTCAAACTGGGCACCATCAACGGATAGGCAAGCCAAGCTCTGGACTCCCACGCTCTGTTTGTAGCAGCACTTAGGTGGCAAAGTCAACATCTAGGCGGGCTAGAGTTATTCGACGTTCCAGATCTTCGCCCTAAGCCACGGGATTAAGGTTACTGTACACTTTATTTTTTAGATATCCCCACAAAAAATAGTCCATTGGGGTTAAGTCCGGAGATCGAGGTGGCCATTGGATCGGACCATGAGTTCCTAACCACTTTTCGTGGAAATTTCTGTCCAGGTAACGTCGAACAACTTTCGCATTATGTGCCGGGCAACCATCTTGTTGAAAATACATATCTAGCCGACGTTTTAGAGGGACATCTTCAAGCAGAACTGGCAAAATGTCTCTTAAAAAAGTTAGATACCTTTCACCAGTTAAGTTCCCTCTGTAGAAATATGGGCCGATTAGTTGGTTTCCTAAAACTCCACACCAAACGTTTGTAAAAAAAACAACCTGATGGCGTGTGGCGAAGGTAACTTGTGGATTTTCTTCAGCCCATATTCTAAAGTTCCAACGATTAAGAAGGCCATTGTTGGTAAACATTGATTCATCAGTCCATAAAATTGTGCATTTTTTGTGGGGATATCTACAAAATAAAGAGTACAGTAACCTTAATCCCGTGCCTTCAGTCGAAGATCTATCTGGAACGTCGAATAACTCTAGCCTGCCTAGATGTTGACTTTGCCACCTAAGTGCTGCTACAAACAGAGCGTGGGAGTCCAGAGCTTTGGCTTGCCTATCCGTTGATAGTGTCCAGTTTGAAGAGCTTCTTTAAAGAAAAAATAAGGTAATTTTGACATTAAACTGAAATTTGTTTTTCATATTTTAAATTACCATTACTTTTAAAAAACCTAACCGATTTAAAATTTTTTTTTTAAATTTTTTTAAAGGCTCAATTACTATAATATAAAAATATGCAAAAAAAATATAATGTTCCATTTGAAAAAAAAAAGTTGGATGCTGTATCTCGGGATATTGGGGTATAAAAAAATGGATCAATCACTGAAAATAAACTAGACTAAAAATGATTAAATACGTGTTTTCTATTTTTTCGAAATTTAAAAAAAAGTGGGTGGAGCATATAACTCTGGTCACCCTGTATAAATGTAGCATACAACTTTTTATTTGAATATATGTGACCAGGCAAATTTTCATTTAAGATTACATTTGGTTTTTTGGGAAAAGGGTTGTGGTTAGGTTTTCCCTCTAAACAATGATTCGCAACAATGTGTGCCGGCGGACCGTGCCAGTCGCGGAAAAATTTTCAACCAGCCTCGAATAATTTTCACTGTCCGCGATAAAAACTAAAAATTCTTATTATAAAAATAAGAATAATACAATTTTTACGTTAAGGCCATAATTTCAGGATCTAGAATCCAGAATTTATTATTTTCTGTTTGCAGGTTGGGTAACACTGGAGTTTGTTTCTCATAATCGTCTCACTGTGTTGACGCTTTGGCCATTTTTTTTTTTTTTTTTTTTTAACCAGACGGAGTAACTGATATCCATATCTCTATACGAGAAAGCTATGAAAATATTAGTCACCTTTGCAACAACATATTTATGTGAAGCGGCATTATCATCTATGATAGTAGTAAAAAATAAATTTAGAAATCGGCTTTTGATTGTTTCACCGAACGCCAACTTAGCTTGATTAATTTAGGTACCGACAATTGAAAAGTTAATTCTAGTAAAGCCAGCAGCAATCTTCTCCATTAACATTATATAGCCAAATAATCAAAAAATTATATATATTTAGTTTTTTAGTAATCACGGGATTGATATTTGTGTTCTGTTTATATATGCAATGATTTTGTGATTATTACTTTCTCTTACTCCTAGTAAAGAGGAAGTAATGTAATCGTGTCAAATTTTCGATATCGAGTTTTCACCGGAAATATCCGTTTTGAGGTCTTCTGAGTCCAAAAAAGTGGTTTTTAACAAATGGTCTGTGTGTGTGTGTGTGTGTCTGTGTGTCTGCGTGTCTGTGCGTCTGTGTATGTCTGTGAACAGCATAGCTCAAAAACGAAAACCCGTAGAAAGTTGTAACTTGATATTCCATCTAGGTATCACTATGGGATCTGACACTACGTTATCTGTCAAAATTCCTCAATCGGAAGTACCACTTTACTCCAACGATTTTCTTCAAACTTGTAATATCAACTACACATAGAAAGAGCTTTAACTTTTATTTAAAACATTTCTCTGGGAAAATTCATTTAAGGCCACTTATGGGGGTGGGTTGGGTTCGATATTGGGTTTTCACCGGAAATATCCGTTTTGAGGTCCCCTGAGTACAAAAATGAGGTCCCCTGTGTCCAAAAAAGTGGTTTTTAGCAAATGGTCTGTGTGTGTGTGTGTCTGTGTGTCCGTGTGTCTGTGTATGTATGTGAACAGCATGGCTCAAAAACGAAAAACCGTAGAAAGTTGAAACTTGATATTCCGTCTAGGTATCACCATGGCATCTGACAGTGGGTCTCCTGTCAAAATTCCTCAACCGGAAGTACCACTTTACTTAGTGGTTTTTTTTACGTTTTTGCAATTTTCTCAAAAATGCCTCCAACGATTTTCTTCAAACTTAATATATCATCTACACATACAAAGAGCTACAACTTTTATTTGAAACATTTCTCTGGGCAAATTCATTTAAGGCACTTATGGGGGAGGTTGGGGTTCGATATTGGGTTTTCATTGGGTATTGGGTTAGGTTTCCATCTACAGTGCAATTTCAGTGTATTAGACAATTCTCACAACTAAATAATCAGATTTAACTATGTTGTTGAAATTCCGAGCTTGAAACAATTATGATAACCGAAAGTGCGTTTACTTTACCACTTCACTTAATGATTTATTCTCTTTGTTGCATTGTTCTCACAACTGGCTCCGACGATTTCCTTCACGCTACCAATATAAACTCGCCATGCAAACATCTACAACTTTTATTTAAACCATTTCTCTGGCAACATTCTTCAAATGACGCTTTTAAGGGAGGCCTGGGCTTATGTTTTCCTCTAAAGTGCTCTCACAGTTGATTATACCATTCTAGCATCCAGCCATAATTACATAGCACTACATCGGTGGCTGAACTTCCGAGTTTCAAGACAATTAGTAAACCGGAAGTGCGCCTTTACTAAACAGAGCAGTTTTTCCCGCTTTCGACGGATTTCATTACATTTGGTACACAAACTATAAAATTTGTCACTTCTACTCTTGAGAACTGGAGTAAGAGAAAGTTGTGTGAGTGTTTCACACCAGACTTTTTTTTTAAATAATTTTCTGGGATTTTTCTCAAACTTTTATTTAATTACGTATATGTATATAATTACAATAATTACTTATCTTTATATTAAAATATTATTGTAAGTAAATGATAATAAAAATGTTACAATAAATGTATATAGTAGTAGCTCTTTAATAGCTAGTAAAGTTTTTTCGTTAAATAAAATGAATGGTTGGGGAAATTTTACCGATCCGAGTGACAAGAAAGGTTTTAAGAACGCTGCTCTAAAGTGCTATTTCAATTTATTAGATAATGACAGTTAAATAATTATTAGTTAGAATTAAAAATATGCTATCTAGATATAGCGTTTTTTCAAGAAAATCAGACGATGGAGGAAAGTGCGTTTTTACTCTTAATATTTTTTTTTTTTTAGTTTTTCCACAATTTTCTCTAAAACCGCTGCAACGATTTTATGCTAGATTGATATAGTTTTGTTTTATATTCTTTATATTGTATTTATCTTCTTAAACAAGTTTATTCCCGGAATATTTATTTATTCCATATAGTTTAAATATTTAAGTATGTTCAAAAAATATTTTCCTTTTTTTTTGTTTAAAACAATAATCTTTTAGTTGGATTTTTCTTGTTTTCCCTTTTTTTCTCTTAAATTTTATAAATAGAGTAATTAATTTTAATTTATATTTGGCTTTTTGTAAATAGCTGTCACCTGGCGACGTCCGGTTTGTTGCTCTTCATTTGTTGTTTGGTTTTATTTCTTTTTTTTGTTAATTTAATTAATGGAAAAACCAGTACATAATTTTTAATTTGTATAATTTTTAAATAAAAATAATTCCCAGCTGATCGCTTGATTAGTAAAACTTCAAGTTTTTAGTTCTATAAAATAAATAGCTGCACTGACTTTTCTGAGAAGTCTTTAAAGGTGAAAAACAAGGCAATTGACAAACGAGCAATCCCTGAAAAAGGGAGAGCAAAGAAAATTTCTAATTCGCTCATTAACATGAGCATAAGGAAGGAAGACGCATTAACTCAGTGGGCACAACAAGTATTAGATGAAGACCAAGGAAATATTATCGATGAGGGTGAGTACAGTCCTCCTATCTCTTTCAAAAAACCCCGAACTTCACAATCACCCAAAATTTTAGACTTAAATTCCAATTCTGATTTTCCACGGCTAACTGTACATGACAAAGATGAAATGCAGATTGATCAAACTACAGCACCCACTCGCAACCAAAAAACATATATTTACAATAGACCACAAATACCAACGCACAATAAATATGCACCGTTATCCGAAATTGAACCTGAAGAACCACAGATTAACTCAAACAAACAGATGAAAATCCCACCAATTTTTATAATGAACACAGAAAATTACCAAGCTACTATTGAAGAAATTAAAACCAAAATCGGCACTTCTTTTGAAACCCAATTATGCAAAAACAAGCTGAAAATACTATTAAAAAATTCAGATGACTTTAGAAAACTCACAAAATTTTACGATGACACAGGCACAAAATACTACACATTTGTGAACCCCGAAGACAAAAAATTATCAGTTGTAATCAGGGGTATACCGTACTCAGTCACTGATAAAGAAATATTTGAAGAATTAACACAAAACTATCCAGTGATCTCAGTTACCAGGCTAATGAACAAAAAATGTGAACCCCCTGTACCAACCCCTCTTTGCGCAGTACTTCTGGAAAATGACAACAAAGGAAGAGCAATATTTCAGCTTACCCGTCTCTATTACTCAGTAATCACAGTGGAGCCCAGACGAAAGACCAGCCGCATCCCACAGTGCACAAATTGCCAGCAATATGGACATACCAAAAACTACTGCCGACTAGACCCTAAATGTGTAAAATGCGCAGGCGACCATCACTTCTCCGTATGCCCAAACCGCCAGCTGGAAACACCCAAATGTATAAATTGCAATGGGGATCATACAGCCAACTTTAGTAAATGTCAAACCTTAATCAAAATAATCAATAGAAAGAAATCAAGAAACGCACAAGAAAACACCTCATCAAGGATAAACAACACGCCTCAAGACTCTTCACCCAAAATAAGAACTAAATTTTCTCCAGAGAAACCTAGCGCAAGCACTCCTATCAGTTCGATTCCCAACTACTGGGCACAAAGAAGAAGAACCAGCAGGCCGTCTGACCAGAGTTCTAACGTTTCTTCCGAACCTGCAACAACTATATTCAATGCCATAAAAGATCTACTCCTACAGGTAATCACTCCTATCATCCCACACCTAAAACAATTGCTCTCTAACCTGGTTCAGAACTTCTTCTTTTCAAACAATGGACAATCATAGACAGCTTCACACTCACAACTTAACACTAGTAAATTGGAATGCCAACGGACTTAAATCGCGAACGTCTATATTCTCTGACTTTCTTACTAGATACGACATTGACATAGGATGCATTACCGAAACACATCTTAACTCAACTGACCGACTTAAAATACCAGGATACATCACCTACCGAACTGATAGACAGACACGTGTAGCTTCAGGTGGAGTCGCCCTCTGTGTGAAAATAAGCATTAAACACCAGATATTCCCCCTAACTCCATTAACTAATCTTGAAGCTGTAGCTATTCAGGTAGCTACCCAAACAGGCCCTTTAATAATTTTATCTGCCTATCTAAGACCGAACACAAGACTTCTGGAAGACGACCTTCAACAAATTTTTACACATAACAGCACACTGTTACTAGGAGATCTCAACAGCAAACATACATACTGGGGATGCCGAACTACCAATAACAATGGTACCAGGCTACTGATGGCGACAGACAACTTAAACATACTGATCTCAGCCCCAGAAGAACCCACATTTTATCCTACACAACGTACCTACCAACCTGACATACTGGACATCGCATTATCACGCAATGTTAATATGCCAATACATCTGGACCCAATCAGTGAACTGGACTCAGACCACCTTCCAGTAATATGTACGTTTCACTCTCACATACAACGCAATGAACAACCACCAAAATTAATCACTGGAAAGATAGACTGGGAAACTTACAGACATGAAATGAATAACCTACTAACAATACCAACTCATTACAGGTCCTACGACGACATTGACACTTCACTTCACACATTTACACAGGCAATTTATACAGGTGTTTATCACTCTACTTACAAACGACAAGACAACGTCCACAGAACTAAGAGACTACCAGGTCGAATTCTTAACCTGATCCATGAGAAAAACAGAATTCGTAAGATTTGGCAGAGAACTAGAGACCCTTCAAATAAAACTCACTTCAATCGACTAGCTAGACAAATCAAATGGGAACTTGACAACTACAGAATCTCCACTTACAGAACATACTTAGAAGCGATGACTCCAGGCGACAGTTGTCTCTGGAAAGAAACAAAAAGACTGCTAAACGAACACACTCAGATTCCTCCACTACAATCAGGCAACGTGTTGGCAATAAGCGATGAAGAAAAGTGCGAAGCAATAGCGACTCATCTAGAAAACAAATTTACTCTAACTGACCATACGGACCAGGACATTGAAGACCAGATCTATTCCGAACTCCAACAACCTCACCACACAGCAGAACTTCCTATCGCATTTACTTCTCCTTCCGAAATTTTATCCATAATCAAAGGTCTCCCCAACAAAAAGGCCCCGGGAGACGATTTAATTCCCAATATTGCCATAAAAAACCTGCCTCAGAAAGGTCTTGCATTCCTAACTGGGATCTTCAATGCTTGTCTTAGATTAGGATATTTTCCTAAACAGTGGAAGAATGCTATAGTGATAGTATTTCATAAAGCTGGTAAACCAAAAAGCGATCCTAACAGCTATCGCCCAATCAGTCTCTTAAACTCTCTCTCCAAAATATTAGAAAAAATAATATACAAACGACTCTTAAAACACTTGACAGCCGCTAACACAATCCTGACAGCCTCTAACACAATCCCACCTCATCAGTTTGGATTCAGACAAAAACACTCACCACTACACCAACTAAAAAGAGTCACAGAACACATTGTACACAATTTTGAGGAAAGAAAATACACGGCAGCAATATTTCTTGATGTAGCTGCTGCATTTGATACTGTTTGGCACTCTGGACTAATTTACAAACTTACAAACACAAACGCACCAACATACCTAACTCGAATAATAGGATCCTTCTTACAGACAGAATATTCCAGGTAAGACTCAACAATACATTCAGTACAGAAAGACAAATACTAGCGGGACTACCACAAGGGGCAATCATGAGCCCAATACTCTTCAACCTCTACTGCTCAGACATACGTGAACCTACTACAGCGACCTTAGCTACCTACGCGGACGATACCATGTTAGCCTCATCCAGTACAGACATTCACGAAAGCATTACTGACTTACAAACATCAATAGACTGTATATCTGGCTGGTTTCACCGATGGAAGCTAAAGTTAAACCCATCTAAAACTGAAGCGAAAATCTTCGCTCTCCGGCGGTTTCGGAATGAAGACCTTCGCCTACTAACACTTGACAACCAGCAAATTCCCTGGAAACAAAAAGACCAAGGAGTGCGTTATCTGGGCGTAATTCTTGATACAAGACTCACCTGGAGACTACACATTAACACTAAACTGCAACAAGCATACACCCGACTGAAACAACTCTACCCACTCATTAACAGAAACACACCACTCAAACACTCCTGCACCACACTACTCTATAAAACTCTCCTTAGACCTCTCCTGACATACGCCTGTCCAGTTTGGATAACAGCTAGCAACACACTGACAAAACGATTGCAGACTTTCCAAAACAAGGTACTGCGAATTGCACTTAACGCTCCCTGGTTTGTCAGAAACACACAAACACACAGAGAACTTGACATGCCAGATATATACACACACATGACTAAACTTACAGACAATTTCTTCCTAACGCTTCACACACTACCCTCAGCTTCACATTACCACATAGGCGAGCCTACTTCATCCAGACGATTAAAACCCAGACTGTATTAAGATCTCTGACAAAACTCATCTTTGTTTTATTGTTTCTTTATCTTTCAATAGCCCTATGTGTAAAGCTCTGAGCGAGCTGGCCCATAATAATTTGTAAATATAATAATAAAAATAATAAAAAAAAATTAAATTTAATATTAATAGATTCGATCATATTAAAAAAAATTGGAAAACTAAATTCACTTAATAATTTTCTTCACAACAAACATTTACATTTACATATGGTTTGATTTTTGTATTAATATGAACTTTAATTTAGAACAGAATGGGAATGGACATGTTTATTTTAAACCAAACAAAAACACACAACAAAAAATCGAAATATTTAGGATTAGAGATAAATTAAAATAAAACAATACACATGGGCATGCAAAAAAAATCTCTCTGTCAAGGTCTGAGCTGAGAATATTATAGATAAATCTATAACAATTTATTATTTAACAAAAAATAAAACATGTTTTAGATATTATAATTTAAAATAAATACCTTTATTTTTTTAACTTACAATGTTGTTTTTATGTTCATTTTTTACTTTTCTCTTACTCCTAGTAAGAGGAAGTATGGTAATCGTGTCAAATTTTCGATATCGAGTTTTCACCGGAAATATCCGTTTTGAGGTCCCCTGAGTCCAAAAAAGTGGTTTTTAGCGAATGGTCTGTGTGGTGTGTGTGTGTCTGTGTGTGTGTGTATGTATGTGAACAGCATAGCTCAAAAACGAAAAATCGTAGAAAGTTCAAACTTGATATTACGTTTAGGTATCACACATGGGACATCGACGGTTGCGTTATGTTCAATTATTCCTCAACCGGAAGTGCCACTTTACTAGTTTGTTTTTTTTTACGTTTATGCGATTTTCTCAAAAATGTCTCCGACGATTTTCTTTAAACTTGGTATATCAACTACACATACAAAGAGCTACAACTTTTATTTCAAACATTTCTCCGGGAAAATTCATTTAAGGGCACTTCTGGGGGGAGGGGGTGGGGTTAGGTTTTCATCTTAACTGCCATTTTAGTTTATTAGACAATTCTGTCATCTAAATAATGCTAATTAGAATTAAATATGTTGTTGAAACTCCGAGTTTGAAAAAAATCGGATAACCGGAAGTGCGTTTGTTTCAACACTTTGCTAAATGATTTTTTCACTTTTTCGCGATTTTCTCAAAAATGGCTCCGACGATTTTCATGAAGCTTCATATATAAACCTACCCAAAAACTACCCTTAACAAAGATTACAAGGGCTTTGTTTGGTGAAACGTTTGGGTCTCCGGGAAAATTCATTTAAGGGCACTTTTTAGGGAAGGTGGGGTTATGGTTTTCTCTAAAGTGCTATCATAGATGATTATACAATTCTATCATCCAAACAAAATTAATTAGAAACAAGTTTCTTATAGTTTCTTATAAAAATAAATAGACGGCCGAAATGCCGAGTTTCACGAAAATTAGTAAACCGGAAG